>JAJPUD010001883.1:257801-328074 GCA_023553655.1 Myrmecobius fasciatus
CACACACACACACACACACACACACACACACACACACACACACACACCTTCCTTTTTGGTGTTGCAGTTGGTTGGGATCTCCTGAAAACTTTGAGGTCAAATCTAAATATGCTTTTTGTTGCTGAAACTTTTAAACACACTGAATAGTAGTGAAAAATTATTTTTTCTTCCCAGGAAAGTAAAGTAGCATTGTTAAAGGAAAGTAGGAATCATAAATGATCATGGTCTATTTTAAAGTTTTTATTTGAAATATCCTAATTCTTTATTCTTTCCTCCTTCCTTTCTCTTTTCTTCCTTCCTTCTTGCCTTCTTTCCTCTTCCTTCTTTTCCTCTCCTTTCCCTAAGTCCACATGGGGAATGAATGTAAATTGTTTGCTGAAAACTAAGCAGATATCTTGGGGGTTTATGGGCTAGATTTTTTTATGGACCATGCCTTTAACCCAAATTAACTCTGGCTCTCATTAATTGGCCAACAATAGGTCTCAACCCAAGTCTCAGTAGGTTACAGTTTGGATTCTGATGGCTCAGGGTGAATGTAAATAGCAATTATTTTTGTTTTGGCCAGAAATCTTGAGGATCTTCCCTTCCCAGACTGATTTTTTTAATGAGGTAAAAAGCTATTCTTTGCCTCATTTTCACCTAGCCTTAATCACTGAATGGGCATTGCCTCAGACAAAATGTTACCAGGGAAAGACCTTAGCTTAAGAAGTCAGTGAGAACTCAGACCTATGGAGATGGAATAAATTTATGTCCAAAGAAGACCTGGAACTCCTAATTGAACACCAGATGGATAATTTTGATTATATTAAGTTAAAAAGTTTCTGTACAAACAAAACAAATGCAGACAAGATTAGGAGGGAAGCATCAAATTGGGAAATCATCTTTACATTTAATGGTTCTGATAAAGGCCTCATTTCTAAAATATATAGAGAATTGTCTCATATATATAAGAATTCAAGCCACTCTTCAATAGATAAGTGGTCAAGGGATATGAACAGACAATTTTCAGATGATGAAATTAAAACCATCTCTAGTCATATGAAAAGTTGCTCCAAATCACTATTGATCAGAGAAATGCAAATTAAGACAACTCTGAGGTACCACTACACACCTGTCAGATTGGCTAAAATGACAGGAAAAGATAATGATGAATGTTGGAGAGGATGTGGGAAAACTGGGACACTAATACATTGTTGGTGGAACTGTGAACGGACCCAACCATTCTGGAGAACAATTTGGAGCTATGCTCACAAAGTTGTCAAACTGTGCATACCATTTGACCCAGCAGTGTTTCTACTGGGCCTATATCCCAAAGAGATCTTAGAGGAGGGAAAGGGACCCACCTGTGCAAGAATGTTTGTGGCAGCCCTTTTTGTAGTGGCTAGAAACTGGAAACTGAAGGGATGCCCATCAATTGGAGAGTGGCTGAATAAATTATGGTATATGAATGTTATGGAATATTATTGTTCTGTGAGAAACGACCAGCAGGACGATTTCAGAGAGGCCTGGAGGGACTTGCCTGAACTGATGCTGAGTGAAACGAGCAGAACCAGGAGATCATCATACACAGCAACAACAGTATTACATGATGATCAATTCTGATGGACATGGCTCTCTGCAACAAAGAATTGTCTCAAACCAGTTCCAATTGTTCACTGAAGAAAACCATATACACCCAGAGAGAGGGAAATGAAATATGGACCACAACGTAACATTTTCATGATCTCTATTGCATTGTGTTGCCTTTCTCTGATTCTTTTTTTTCTTGTAGATAGGATTTTTCTTGCATAACTTCTCAAGCATTTCAACATTATTAACATGTAGTGGACTTCCTACCATCTAGGGGAGGGGAGGGGACTGGGGGTAAAATTTATAATGGAAAGCTTTGTAAAGATCAATGTTGGGGAACTACCCATATATATGTTATACAAATAAAAAGCTTTAATAAAAAAAAAAGAAAAAAAAAGAAGTCAGTGAGAAGTCTACACTACATAAAGGGCTGTCTTCCAGTCGTCCTGATCTATATCTTGCTACTGGACCCAGATAGCTCCTGAGAAGAGAGTAAGGCTGGTGTCTTTGTACCCTCCTCACTTAAATCCAATTTACTTGCAAGTCATGACATTTCCTTACTGATGTCATGGTCCTTTTGAAGAAGGAAGGACAAACAACAATGGTAGCAGTTAATCCATCTGACTCAGTATATATTAATAGACAAATTCACCTGGCAAATAGCCAGCTCTAGTGATAGCATTTAGGATCATGAGTACCAATGTTCATAAATAACATCTTGTCAATTAAAATTTAACTTTTTGGACTAATTTACTATTATTTCAGTTAATTTATATTGTTCTAGCTCAATTATTGAATAATAAAAATGAAATTGAAGAAAGAATCCATTAAATGAAATCCATTAAATGAAATTATGTAGACCAACCTTTTATTGCACCCACAATATTTTGGTCTAGTCCTTTCCGGTTGTCATTGAGTCCTCTTTTCCTCTTTCCATTGGGCAAGGAGTTTGCCAAAGTCTTGTCATCAAAAAATGCACACACCAATTTTCTAAAGAGAAGACTTCCTGAGCGAGTGTAGTTTGATAATATAGAGTCCAGCTGAGATTTAGGCATAAACACATCAAAGCCTTCAGCAAGTTGCACTTCTGGCTACCAAAAGAACATAAATATTATATTAAAAAAGGGTATTTATCTCATTGTATTTGGACATTTTTATATCACAAAACAATGCTATTTATTGAAATACCCATCAAGTATATATGACTCATCCCAAGCTTCTGCATACAAATATTATACTAAAAATGATATTATGAAAATCTAGTATAATTGTTTCAAACTTGAATATGTTGAACTATAATTGAGGGCTATCCTACCAAAACTTTGAAAATATAAATCAATTTATATTTTACAATGACAAATTCCAAAATTTAAAAAAAATGCTTAAATAGTCTCTTTATTAAAGCTTTTATGGTAACATTCTATGCACTTTCAAGTCTGAAAGTCTCTCCTCTGCCCCATTAGACTATTCCTTGTATTATACTTTTTTGTATATGTGTTGTATTTTAAGTTTTCAAAGATTTAAATTTAGATTTTAAGTTCCTTAAAGACAAAGCCCACATTATTTTTCATCTTTATATCCCTAGAGCTCTAGTACAAATACTTAATGAATTTTTGTTATTGAGTTGAAGTCAGGCATTGCTTTAATTGTTCTTCCCCTGAGTTGTTATAGGCTGTTCAAGCCTATGACTGTTCAAGGAAAGAAAACTCTTAAAGAGATTTATCTCTGATTCCTGCTATCTTTGATTTTTGTTGGAGCTCTGTAAACAAAATGTTGGGGTCTTTTTAGTTAGAAGGTCTATTGTCTAAATGATGTTTCTACCACATAGGTTCTTTTGTAAGATAGGAGGCACTACTTTTTGCTCTAACCAGAAGAACAAAAAATTATTTTGGAGATAGTCCATCACATTTAGAAGAAATGACTTGCCTCAGAAGGAATTCAATAGATGTTAGGGTTTGCATCATATCACAGATTCAGAGCTGGAAGATTATTTCACCCAAATT
This sequence comes from Myrmecobius fasciatus, assembly GCA_023553655.1. Classification (NCBI taxonomy): domain Eukaryota; kingdom Metazoa; phylum Chordata; class Mammalia; order Dasyuromorphia; family Myrmecobiidae; genus Myrmecobius; species Myrmecobius fasciatus. The sequence continues at coordinate 261,374 of JAJPUD010001883.1, forward strand.
ACACTTAAAAATTTAATCTTTACTACAATAATACTAACAAGTGCTAAGTTAGTTCTGTTTGAAGCCCCCTGGGAACTTTCACTTTTAGACAGTTCTAAGTACTAGAGGTTTATCCATCTCCCCCCACTCACCCCTTAATATCAAGACTAAATTGCCTTTCTGCAACTTCAATTAATAGTTCCTAGTTCTTAGAAGCAGCTAAATGGCACAGTGACTACTGCTCCAGGCCTGTGGTAAGAAAGACCACACCAAGAAAGAATAACCAAATTCAATCTGGCCTCAGACATATAATAGCAACATAAATGCAGGTAAATCTCCTATTCTGTTTCGGTTTCCTCATCTGTAAAATGGGAATAAAATCAGAACTCATCTCCCAAGATTGTTGTAAGGATTAAATGAGATATTTTTAAAAAATAAATAACAAATATAAAAAAATAACATGATGCCTAGCACATTAGTATGTGCTATGTAAATGTTAATTCTTCTAAAAAAATTTTATTATTGTAAATCAAGTTAAAAACCTCCAAATAAATTAAAGTAGTTCCCAAGTTTCTTTTAAAGTTCTGTTCTGTTTTGTTTTGTTTTGTTTTGTTTGTCTTTTTGTCAAGCTAAACATCCCTAGTTCCTTTGGCTGATGCTTATAAGGCCATAGTCTCCATGTTCTTTACATTCTGGTCTGACTTCAATTTGTTAAAAGTTCTGCCTGAAACGTGGCAGCCATAAATAAATACAAGAATAAAGAAGTGGTCAGATCAAAGCATAATGCAGCCTAAAGAAGAGATGATTTGGTCAGAGAATGATGAATTCAAGGGAAATGATAGCTATATCTCACAATTAGAAACAGGAGGTACAAATTGCAAAAGGGGAAAGAATAAAAAATAAAATATAAAAATAAAAAATAAAAAATAGGGAAAATTAACCTAACAGCTAATCCAAAATGGAAAATATAGCCTAAGGAAGTGGTGATTTCCCATCATTGGAGGCTCTCAAAAAAAGGCTGAATAACCACTTATCTATAATATAGAAGATACTAAATAGTCTCTGAGGTTACTTCTATGATTACTTAAGTAATTCCAATAGCCATCAAAATGAAATAAATAATCCTACTGCTAGAAAGCAGAATTAATACATGTTCTGGACACTATAATACTTAATGTTATCTAAGATCACACTAGTTTTTTTTGTTTGTTTGTTTTCATAAAGTACTTGTAATTCACTTCTAGTCTAGTAAAATCCCAGATCTTTTTCATGACTCACCATTTAGTGGCTCTTTTCCTCATTTCATATTTGTATAACTTTTTTGAACCTAAATAAAAGATCCATATTCAGCAATAGAAAGAGGCAAAAAATTTGCCATGTCTTCGCCAGCTCATTTTACAGATGGGGAAACAAAGACTTACTCAGGTCACACAACTAGGAAGGATATGAGTGTAGATGTGAACTCGGGTCTTCCTGATTCCAGGCCCAGCACTTTAACCATTTTGCCATCTAATATTCCCTTGACAAAAATACTGAATCTCTAATGCTCCAAACCCTCAAACTGTGAACCTTATTAATGACAAAAATGAGTAAGAATTTATCAATAATTCTTGATCTATATGCCCTTTTCAGGATAATTAATGGACATGTTCAATGGCAATGTCTAGAGAGTCATGGAATCCCTAGAGAGGAAGACACTCCACCGAAGAGATAGGAAGAATTGGCCAAATGCAAAAAGAGGTTAAAAAAAAAGCTTACTGAAGAAAAACAAAACTAGAATAGGACAAATGGAACTGAGTGACTCAATGAGATATCAAAAGTCAGTCAAATAAAATCAAAAAAGAAAAAACAGAAGAATAAATAAAATACTTCACTGGAAAAACAACTGACTTGGAAAAGAGATCCAGGAGAAACAATCTAAGAATTATTAGACTACCTGAAACCCACTATGAAAAAGAAAAAGATCCTGGACAACATCTTTCAAGAAATCATCAAGGAAAACTGTCCTGATATCCTAGAATTAGAGGGTAAAATAGTCATTGAAAGAATCTAGAAATCACCTCTTCAGAGATCCCAAAATGAAAATTCCAAGAAATATAGTAGCTAAATTCCAGAATTATCAGATCACAGAGAAAATGCTGCAAGTAGCCAGAAAGAAACAATTCAGATATTGAGGAGCCACAATCAGGATTATCCAGTACCTAGCACCTTCCACATAAAAGGATTAGAGAGCTTGGAGTATGATATTTCAGAAGACAAAGAAACTTGGACTATAACTAAGAATCAATTGCCCAGCAAAATTAAGCAGTTTCTTTCAGAGGAAAAGATGAATATTCAATGAAATAGATGATATTCAATCATTTCCGATGAAAAGACAAGAACTGAAGAAATAATGTGATTTCAAATATAAGACTCAAGAGAAGCATTAAAAAGGTAAATGGAAGGAAAAAAAATTAGTTTTTCAAAGGTTAAAATGTTTACATCCCTTCATGGGAAGATGATACATGTAATTCTTGAGAACTATATTTTTATCAGGACAGTTAGAAGGGGTATACTTAGAAGGATGGAGGCAAAAGACATTTCAAAAGAAGGATAGAAAATATTTTATAACTGAGTTTGGGAACAAGGAAAGGAAAAAGTTATAGTTGACTGAAGTAACTAATATGGATTACTGATTAAAAGACTAACTAGGCAAAAGGGGAATACTTAGAGGATATAGATATAAGTTAACTTTGATGATATAAAAAGAAATTGGGGTAAAAAAGGGATTGTACTGAGAGAAAAGGGGAGGTAAAAAGCTAAATTACATCACATGAAAAGGTACCAAAGACCTATTACAGTTGAGGAAAGAAGGAAGAGGGATGAGCATTAATCTCATCAGATTTGGCTCAAAGAAGAAATAGCATACATACTTTGTTATAGAAATTTGTCTTGTTTTATAGGGGAAATAGGAAGAAAAAGACAAAAGGAAAGGGTTAGGTTAATAGAAGGGAAGACAGAAACAGAAAGGGAAAAGGATAAGGGCAGATTGAGGGAGGTGGTGTTCAGAAGCAAAACACTGGTGAGGAGGGAAAGAGTGAAAAGAGAGAGAGAAATATCACCTGAGAAAAACAGGATGGCAGGAAATACATAATTAATAATGTTTATTGTGAATATGAATGGAATGAACCCTCTCATAAAACAGAAGCAGATAACAGAGTGTATTAAAAGTCAGAATTCTACAATATATTATTTACCAGAAACACATCTGAAGCAAAGAAATACATACAGAATAAAGGTGAAAAACTGAGTAAAATATATTACACTTCAGCTGAAATTAAAAAAAAATTTAGAGACACTAATCTCAGATCAAGCAAAAGCAAAAAAAAAGATCTAATTAAAAGATATAAGGAAGGAAACTACATCTTGCAAAAGGATACTATAGATAAGGAAGTAATTTCAATACTAAACATATATGAATCATGTGATTTAACATCCACACTCTTAGAGGAGAAATTAAGTGAGCTGTAAGAAAAAATGGATAGCAAAGCTACTAGTGGGGGAATCTCAACCTTCGTCTACCAAAACTAGATAAATCTAACCACAAAATAAAGAAGAAAGAAGTTAAGGAGTGAATAGAATTTTAGAAAAGTTAGGTGTGATAGACCCTTTGGAGGAAATCAAATAGGGAAAGGAATATACCTTTTCTCAGCAGTACATGGCATCTACACAAAAAACTGATTATGTTTTAGGACATAAAAATCTCATAATCAAATGCAGAAATGATAAATGCATCCTTTTCAAATCACAGTGTAATAAAAATTATATTTAATGAAGGGCCATGAGAAAATATTATTCTTCATTTAAAACTAAATAATCTAACCCTAAAGAATGAAACAACAAATCATAATAAACAATCAATAATTTAATTCAAGAAGTAACAATAATGATAACATACCAAAACTTATGGGATGCAGCCAAAGCAGTTCTTAGGGGAAATTTTATATCTCTAGATGCTTATATGAATAAGATAGATAAAGAGATCAATGAATTTGGCATGCAACTAAAAAAATCTAGAAAAAGAATATACTAAAAATCCCCAATTAAATATCAAATTAGAAATTCTGAAAATCAAACAAGACATTAATGAAACTGAAAGAAAACTATTGAACTAATTAAAAAAACTAAGAGTTGGTTTTATGAAAAAAAAAAAAACCAAAATAGTTGGTTGATTAGAAAAAGGAAAACCAAATTACCAGTATTAAAAATGAAAAGGGTGAACTTACCGCCAATGAATAAGAAATTAAAGCCAAAACAAGGAGCTATTTTACCCAATTGTATGCCAATAAATCCGACAATCTAAGTGAAATGAATGCATACATGCCCAGATTAACAGATGAAGAAATAAATTAAACAGTCCCATTTAAAAAAAACAAATCAAATAAGAAATTAATGAACTCCCTAAGTAAAATATCTCAGAAGAATTTACAAGTGAATTCTACCAAACATTTAAAGAACAATTAATTTCATTAGTATATAAATTATTCAGTAAAGTAGGGGAAGATGGTGTCCTACCAAATTCCTTTTATGACACAGACATGATACTGATACCTAAACTAGGAAGGGCCAAAAAAGAAGGAAAAAAAACAACTACAGACCAATTTCTCTAATGAATATTGATATAAAAATCTTAAATAAAGCATTAGCAAAGAGATTACAGCAACTTAATAACCAGGATAATACCCTATCACCAAGTGGGATTTATACCAGGAATGCAGGGTTGGTTCAATATTAGGAAAACTATCAGCATAACTGACCATGTCAATAACAAATAGAAATCATATGGTTATCTCAACAGATGCAGAAAAAGCATATTTGACAAAATACAACATCCTTTCCTATTAAAAACACTAGAGAGCATAGGAATAAAAGGAGTTTTCATTAAAATGATAATAGCATCTATCTGAAACCACCAGCAAGCATTACATATAATGAGGATAAGCTAGAAGAAGCATTCTCAATAAGATCAGCAGTGAAACAAGGTTGCCAATTATTACCACTATTATTCAATATTATACTAGAAATGTTAGCATTATGAATAAGGAAGGAAATTGAAGGAATTAGAGAAGGTAATTAAGAAAACAAAACTTACCATTCTTTGAGGATAAGATATGATGGTAGATTTAGAGAATAAACTAAAAAACTGCTAGACGATGAAGATAGTCATATACATCCAGAGAGGCCTGAGGGAACTGAGTGTGAACCACAACACAGCATTTTAACGCTTTCTGTGAATATCTCCCTGCATTTTGTTTTCCTTCTTAGGTTGTTTTTTTTTCTCTCTTTCTAGATCTGATGTTTCTTGTGCAGTAAGATAACTGAATAGATATGTATACATATATTGGATTTGTCATATAATTTAACATATTTAGCATGTATTAGATTACCTGTCATCTAGGGGTGGGGGTGGGGGGAAGGAGGGGAAAAGCTTGGAACAAAAAAAAAGTTTTGCAAAGGTCAATGTAGAAAAATCACTCATATATTTTGTAAAAAAAAAGCTTTTAATAAAAAAAATAAAAAACTGCTAGAAACAATTAACAATTTTAGCAAAGTTGCAATAAAATAAAACCACATAAATCATGGGCATTTCTATATGTTAATCAACAAAGCCCAGTGACAAGAAATAGCCATTTAAAATAATGATAGACAATATAAAATATTTGGGAGTCCACCTACCAAGACAAAGCCAGAAATTATATGAACACAATTACAAAACATTTTTCACACAAATAATGTTAGATGTAAACAAGTGGAAGAATATCAAATACTCGTGGGTAGGCCAAGTGAATATAATAAAAATGACAATTCTACCTAAATTAATTTATTTATTCAATGCCATACCAATCAAATTGCCAAGAAATTATTTTATAGAGCTAGAAAAAAAGTATAACAAAATTTATCTGGAAGAACAAAAGGTCAAGAATTTCAAGGGAATTAATGAAAAATGCAAATGAAGATGGCCTAGCTGTTTCAGACATAAAACTACATTAATAAAGTAGCAGTCATCAAAATCATTTGATACTGGCTAAGAAATAGAGTAATGAATCAGTGAAATAGGTTAGATTCCCAGGACACAAGAGTCAATGACTATAGTAATCTAGTGTTTAATAAACCCAAACATTTCAGTTTTGGGATAAGAACTTACTATCTGACAAAAATTGCTGGGAAAACTGGAAAAATTATGACAGAAACTAGGCATTGACTAACATCTAACACCCTATACCAAGATAAGGTCAAAATGAGTTCATGATTTAGACATAAAAGTAATATCATAAGTACATTAGGAGAACAAGGTATAGTCTACCTCTCTGATGGAGAAGGAAGAATTTATGGTCAAAGAACTAGAGAACATTATGATAGGCAAAATGGATAATTTAGATTACATTAAATTAAAAAGGGTTTGCACAAACAAAACCAATGCAGCTAAAATTAGAAGGGAAGCAGGAAGCTGGGGAAAAAATTTACAGCCAGAAAAGATAAAGACTTCACTTTTAAAATATGGAGAAAATTGATTCAAATAATCAAAGAATATAAACCATTTTCAGACAAAGAATTTAAAACCACTTAAAAGTCATGTGGAAAAATGCTCTAAATAACTATTGATCAGAGAAATGCAAATTAAAGACAACTCTAAGGTATCACTTCACACCTCTCAGATTGGCTAAGATGACAGGAAAAGATAATGATGAAGGTTGAAGGCTATGTGGAAAAGCTGGGACACTAACACATTGTTGGTGTGTTATGAAATGATCCAACCATTTTGAAGAGCAAATTGGAACTATGCTACTAAACTATGCATACTCTTTGATCCAGCAGTGTCTCTAACTGGGTCTGCATCCCAGAGATCATAAAATAGGGAAAAGAATCCATATGTGCAAAAATATTTTTAGCAACCCTTTTTGTAAGGGCAAGGAACTGGAAATTGAGTGAATGCCCCTCAGCTGGAGAATGGCTGAATAAGTTATGGTATATGAATTGTTGTAGAAGATTATTGTTCTATAAGAAATGAGGTGACTGATTTCAGAAAAGCCTGGAAAGACTTACATGAACTGATACTGAGTGAAGTGAATAGAATCAAGAGAACATTGTACAGAGCAATAACAATATTATATGATGGACTTGACTCTTCAAAAATGAGATGAGTCAAAACATTTTCAATAGACATAATTGAAAGAGCTATGTGCATCCCAAGAGAGAATTATGGTGACTGAATGTGGATCAAAGCATAGTATTTTGACTTTTTTTTGGTGGTGATTGTTGTTTGCTTGGTTTTTTTTCTTTATAGCTTTTTCCCTTTTAATCTAATTTTTCTCATCCTACATGATGGATATGGTATGTTTAGAAAAAAGTGCACATATTTAACCTATATTGGATTGCTTACTGTGTAAGGAGGGGGAAGGGAGGAGGAAAGGAGAAAAATTTGGAACACAAGGTTTTGCAAAGGTGAATAATGAAAAATATATTTGGAAAAATAAAAAGCTATTATAAATTTTTTTTGAAAAGATGAATCTTCAACAAAATAAAACCATTTTTTTTTTGCTGAGGCAATTGGGGTTAAGTGACTTGACCAGGGTCACACAGCCAGGAAGTGTTAAGTGTCTGAGACCAGATTTGAACTCAGGTCCTCCTGACTTCTGGACTGGTGCTCTATCCACTAATAGAAGCATTCTTAAAAGAAAACCAAATCTGATGTTGATGGTGAACCAAAACACCCAACTATAAAATCTTCAAGCATGAGAAACATAAGAAAAGTAAATAAATAAAATACTAACAATTAACTAAAAATAAATAAATAAATGAACCCAGAAGACAAAAGAAAATTCTATCTAAATGGAAGGAGAGTATGCAATTTCCTCTCAGAGAAATAAAAAATGATGAAGACAGATATACCATGCATCCAAAGGTATGCTTTGGTGCAAAGATGAAAATAGGTAAAGTGATGAAAAATATATTGAAAAATATGAGAAGGCATATAACTGGGGGAAATTCTTTGCATCAATTTCTTCTAATAAAGATCTAATTTCTAAGCTTTATAAAGAAGTAATTCCAACTTAAAAAATAAGGACCATTTTCTAATAAATAAATGGTCAAAGGGCATAATTTTTTTTAGAAAATGAAAACAAGCTATACTAGCCATAGGGAAAAAATGATCCAAAGCATTATTACTTAAAGAAATGCAAACTAAAACAGCTTTGTGATTCTAACTCAGAGCCATTAGACTGAGAAAGTTGACAAAAAGAAAATATGGCATAAAAGAAGGAAAGAGTCCCACATGTGCAAGAATGTTTGTGACAGCCCTTTTTGTAGTGGCTAGAAACTAGAAACTGAATGGATGCCCATCAATTGGAGAACAGCTGAACAAATTATGGTATATGAATGTTATGGAATATTATTGTTCTATAAGAAACGACCAGCAGGATGATTTCAGAGAGGCTTGGAGAGACTTGCATGAACTGATGCTTAGTCAAGTTAGCAGAACCAGGAGGTCATTATACACAGCAACAACAATACTATATGATGATTAATTCTGACGGACATGGCTCTCTTCAAAAATGAAATGTTTCAAACCAGTTCCAATTGTTCAGTGAAGAAAGCCATATACACCCAGAGAGAGGGATACTAAATGTGGACCACAACATAATGCTTTCATGCTCTCTATTGATGTTTGCTTGCATTGGGTTTCCTTTCTCAAATTTTTTTTCTTGTAGATACGATTTTTCTTATACAGCAAGATAAGTGTATAAATACGTATACACATATTCGATTTGTCAAGTATTTTAACATAATTAACATGTAGTAGGCTTCCTGCCATCTAGGGAAGGGGAAGGGACTAGGGGGGAAAATTTGTAATGGAAAACTTTGTAAGGGTCAGTGTTGAAGAACTACCCATACATATGTTTGGCAAATAATAAAAAAAAGAGAGAGAGAGAGAGACTATGGCAAACTCTGGAGGGACTATAAGAAAACAGGTATTGTGAACTGGTCCAGATACTTGGGAAAGCAATTTAGAACTATACTTGAATATATTAACCTAAACATAAACCTATACATATACATTTAGCAATATAACTACTAGGTTCTTACCCTAAAGAGGTCAAAGAAAGAGGAAAAGGACTCAAATGTGCAAAACTACAATAGCTCTCTTCCTGATAGCAAAGAACTAGAAATTAAGCAGATAATCATCATTTGAGGCATGGCTTAAATTACAGGATGAATTTAATGGAATACTATTATACCATAAGAACTCATGATGGATATAGGTTCAAGGAAATTTGGAAGAATTGTATAAACAAGACTTGATTGAAAGCAAGTTCTGTCTCAATTTCCTATTTGTATTCCCAGGGCTTAAACCATGTTTTGTATATAGTAATCATTTATTAAATGTTTTCATTCATTTATTTATTTTAGTTTAAATTTTTATTTATTTATTTTTTTTTTTTGCTTTTTGCTGAGGCAATTGGGGTTAAGTGACTTGCCCAGGGTCACACAGCTAGGGAATGTTAAGTGTCCGAGACCAGATTTGAACTCAGGTCCTCCTTACTTCAGGGCTGGTGCTCTATCCACTGCGCCATCTAGCTGCCCCTATTTATTTTAGTTTAGATGCTTTCTTGTTGAAAACATAAATCAATCTGTATATTACTTACATAACTTGGAAGTAAAATGCTGATTTATTTCTTCTTTTCTTTAGGAGTGATTTTCCAGTCAAAGATAATCAGTGCCTAATTGAGCTTTCATAGATAATGCTCAATGCATTCTATCAAATTTAATTGCTTATTAGTAAATAATAATCAGGAAGCAAAAAAGCAACAGGAAAATTCTTCATGTGTGGTATATTAATAGAATCTGAATGCTGAAACTTTTGTATGGTAAATAGCCTGTGAATTTTACTTTATTCTAAATATTTCATGAATATCTAAAAGCTCTTTTCTGTTGTATCTTAATAATCAAGTTACTGATAAATCAAAATGGTGCAAAATAATGAACAATAACAATTCATTTATATAAAAGCCACAAGGGTATATCCTAACTTGAAGGTAATTTTAGGATTTACAGATGGAAAGAAACTTGGAGACCATTTATCTACTCAAACTTTATTTTACCAGAAAAACCAAAAAGCTGCCCAATATAATAAAGGTATGGCAATCCAGGCAAATCTTTCACTTTTTTGGATCCTAAATAAGATATTTTTTCTAGATCCCCAAGCAATAAAACTTTCCCTAAACTCACATATACCATCAGTTGTCAAATTTTGTCGTTTTTATCTCCAAAATATCTCTTATATTGACCACTTCTCTCTACTCTCACAGCTACCCTTTTAGTTCAGGTTTCTATCACAATTCCCCTAGATTATTTCAATGGCTTCTTAATTGGTTTCCCTGACTCTAGTTTGTCACTACTCTAATCCATTCTAAATGTTGCTGCCAAGCGATTTCCTTAAGTGCATAGCTAACCATATTATTCCCCTACTCCATCAATTCCAATTCTCTGGGTTTTTTTTTTCCTTAGGATAAAATATAAGTTCCTCTATTTAGCTTTTAAAGCTCTTTGCAAGCTGGCCCTACCCTATCTTGCTGGCTTAATTGGACATTACTTCCTTTCTCATATTCTGCAATCAAGCTAAACCAGCTTTTCCTTTCCTTCTCACTTATAGCATGACATCTCTCAGCCTTTGCACTGGCTGTTACCTATTCCTGGAACATGCTCCCCTTCTTCACCTCTGCCTTGAAGAATCACTTTCTTTCTTTAAAATACAACTCAAGCACCATGTTCTATATGAAGCCTTCATGATCCTCAAACTGCTAATGTCCCTCTTCCCAAACCAGCTTTTGATGACTGTGCATTTATTTGTGCTTATTCTTTTTCTATTCATTCTGTACATAATTATATATGGACTTGTTTTCTCTTTTTGTTACTCTCTGAGAGTAGGTATTGTTTAACTCAGGTCAAGACCTTAGAATAGTGTATGGCACATAGCAGATACTTAATCTTAGTTGGTTAATTCAGTTCTCATTAGATTAATGGATAAAGGTTCATTGAGATCTGTTTTATTCAGTAAGAAGACATCTACAACTATCAACACATGTCTGTTTTTCCATTTTTAGAGTCTTTAAGACAATATCAGTGAATGCACTGAGAACATTCTTAGTGAAAATAAGATAAAGCAATATGTGGGTATTTTCAGGTGATTTTAAAAATATTTTTATTGAAGTTTTTTATTTTCAAAACATATGAAAAGATGTTTTCAACACTGACCCTTGAAAAATCTTGTGTTCCAATTCCCCCCTTCCTCTAGATGGTATATAATCCAATATATGTTAAACATGGTAAAAATATGTGTAAATCGAATATAGGCATACATAATTTATACAATTATCTTGCTGCACAAGAAAAATTCGATAAAAAAATAAGAAAGAAAATAAAATTCAAGCACACCACAACAAAAAGAGTGAAATGCTATGTTGTAATCTGCCCTCAGTTCCCACAGTCCTCTCTCTGGGTGTAGATGGCTCTCATCATCACAAGATCATTGGAATTGACCTTAATCATCTCATTGTAGAAGAGAACCATGTCCATCAGAATTGATCATCATATAGTCTTGTTACTGTGTATAATGTTCTCCTGGTTCTGCCTGTTTCGCTCAGCATCAGTTCATGCAAGTCTCTCCAGGCCTCTCTGAAATCATCCTGCTGGTCTTTTCTTACAGAACAATAATATCCCATAACATTCACATATCATAATTTATTCAGCCATTCTCCAACTGATGGGCATCCATTCAATTTCCAGTTTCTTGCCATTGTCATTAACAAAAGGGCTGTTACAAACATTTTTACACATGTGGGTCCCTTTCCCTCCTTTAAGATCTCTTTGCACTGGCTATTACCCATTCCTGGAACATGCTTCTCTTCTGCACCTCTGCCTTGACGAATCACAGTAGAAACACCGCTGGGTCAAAGGGTATGCACAATTTGATAGCTCTTTGGGCATAGTTCCAAATTGCTCTCCAGAATGGTTGGATCCATTCACAATTCCAACAACAATGTATTAGTGTTCCAGTTTCCCACATCTAAAACATTTTTCATTATCTTTTCCAGTCATCTTAGCCAATTTGAGGGGTGTTTAGTGATATCTCAAAGTTGTCTTAATTTGTATTTCTCCAATCAACAGTGATTTAGAACATCCAGGTGATTTTTTAATAGTAGAACCATTTCTTTACAGTTACACAAATTATTTGAACGTATGGAAAATATACAATTTTTGGTACCTTCTACTTGATGCTGAGAGAGATAAAGGACCTAGGCTTGTTTTATCATTGGTATAATGAATTTCACAATTAGGAAATTTTCACCAATATAGATCAGCATTTTCTCTGAAACACATAGTCTTAGCTGCTTATGCCACTGAGTTTTAAGAGACTTGCCCAGAATAACAAAGAATATATCAGAAGTAGAACTTGAACCCAGATCTTTTTGGTTTCAGGGCTGGCTCCCAATTGGCTTTGCCATGGATACGAAATTAAACAAGGTCTAGTCTCTGCCCTCTCAGAGTTTTTGTAGATTATAGGTGGTTAGGGCACCAAAACAAACAATTACAACATGAAATAGTACCTAAATGCATGGGTGGGACTCTCACATTACAGGGAGAAGAATCTAAACTTTGCTTCTTAGACACTAGGGTTCAATTTTTTGATCTGAAACATGTTAATACCAGATCACATACTAGGTATAGGAGGGAAATAAAGGTTGCATTAAATGGAATAGTGAAAAAAGAGTTAGGAAGACCTGTTAGGACACTATTGAAACTAGTCTGAGTATAGAGCAGTACTAGAGTAGTGCTAGAGTAGTAGCAGTAGGAACACAGAGAAAGAAAGTAATTGGGAGACTTGTACAGAGAGATTAAGTACCTGAGGAATAAGACAGGAAAAAGACAAAGATTACATCAAGACTTTACCCATGGAAAAATGAATGAATGTCAGGAGAATTTGGAGGAAAAGATATAAAATCATTATAAATCATTATAAAATCATTAAAATGTTAATGAAAAGCAACGACAGGAAATTTCTAAGAAGTATAGTGAAAAGGAGAAATTTTGCAGTGATCTGCATAGAGTGTATAATTTTCCTTCTTAAATAGTCATGTAACTGTTACCTATGATCAAAGTGCATCTTCCTCAAAATAAAATGTAAAGGAATTTGTGGACTGCCTCTCCATCTTCCAGGTTATCAGGTAGAATGGAATATTCCTTTTAAAAACAGTAAAAGTCTTCAATATAAAAACAAAGATGATAAAGACTCTGAAGAGACACAGAAGGAATACTAGTTAGTGTCCAAAGGCTGAAGAGCATAAGATTGTGACAGAGAAGGGAAAAGTAAGGATAACAAAAAATTTAAAAGATAGCTATAAAGCTGTTTGTTAAATACAAAATTGTTCACCCTAAAGAAGAAACAGATGATTGTATTCAAAGGAATAATAGTATGGATCCACACAGACATGAAGATATCAGATTAGGATTCATCCAGTAAAAATAAAAGAAGACATAAATAATAGTGGTTGCTCAGTCCCTCTCAGGGATACCTGATACAACTATTTGTTAACAAGAGTAATAAGTTTGCTGTCTAACAACTATGTAACTAGGACAAGACTGAAAACCTCCCAAAACTTGTCACACCTTCTGACTACTTCCTATTTCTGGATATTCACATGGATACAAATGATGCTGTCAGGACTAATGTTAAAGTCATCTGCAAGAATTATGATGTATTAATGAAGAAATGAAAACCTTTTAGGCACAGATAATGCTTTTCTCATTTGTATCAACTGAAAGCAAGAGTTTCAGAAGAAAAAAAGATTTAAGAAATAAATAGCTAGGTAAGAAGATGGAATTTGAGAATGGAATTTAGATTTCTGGACCATGGCTTAAAATACAGGAATGATGGACTCTTGGCCCAAATGAAATGCACTGAACAAGGGCTGTTAAAAATTATTTTCCTACTAAATGCATGCCCATCAATTGAAGAATGTCTGAATAAATTATGGTATATGAATATTATGGAATATTATTGTTATGTAAGAAACGACCAACAGGATGATTTCAGAATTCAATTTGACTGAAATAAGTGAGTGATGGGAAGTAATGTGAAAAAAAATTGTTTAAGTAGACTAGGGCCAGATTGTGGAGGCCTTTATATTCTTGATTAATGAATTTATGTTTTATCCTTGACTGCTAAAGATTTAACAGGGAAATGTCATAATCAGATCTATGACTTAGACCTATGAATGAGTTAGTAGAGTTGTGGAGGACAGACTAGCGCTAGAGGGAGAAATTGGAAAGGGGGAGACTAATTAGGAGTCTGTTGCAGTAGATTAGTATTAGATGTTGAGGCCCTGAACTGGTCCGTAGGTACAGAGAAAAATTCAGAATGGGATTTCTAATATGTGTAATTCAGTGACTACCCACAGCAATATCCTTCTCTTCTCTCTCTTTTTTTAATCTCAATCTTTGTTGACGGCTTCAGAAGCTTCAACATTTATGGGAGGGCAGTAAAATGCTTTCTGAGTTCAAATCTTGCCTCTGACATTAACTAGCTGTGTGACCCTGGGCAAGTCACTTAAACCTATTTGTCTCAGTTCCTCTTCTGTAAAATAAGCTGAAGAAGGAAATGGCAAACTACTCCAGTATCTCTGCTAAGGTCAGGAAGACTCGACTGGACAACAATGCTTCTTCACAGCATGAGAGCAGACAGAGCATTATAGTTTGGGGTAGCAAAGTGACTAAGAGAAGTGACTATTTTTGTATTCTGTTAATAGCCAATTATTTAATTAGGATTTAGGTTTTTCCTTTCTATTTCTTCATTAAGGAACCAGTCCTGGTAGGTCATTCAGTCACTCTCTAAAGGACAAGGCTAATATCCTTGGGGTACATGTTTTATGATCTTGGGAGGGACCCCATTCAACTAGCAGACCTTATTTATGTTTAGAATATAAACAGAATCTAATCTAGGTGAATTCTAGTTGTAAAGCATTAAATCTATGCCCTTGTATCGCCCCACCTCCCCATGGAGTTAGAATAACCCGGCTCATGAAGGAGAAAACTGGATTCCTTTGTATGGATTGCTAGAGTTGGCTGAGTAACATAATCAAGCCACATTCTTAGCAAAAGGCACTGAAGGCTTTCAGACCACCTCCTCATATGAAAGTTCACCTCGCCAATAACTTTTCAACAATGAGGGTTAATTTCCACCTATTTGAGCATCCCCTTTTCTAAAGATATTTAAATTCAGGGATCATCATAGTTTTGTGTCTGGTTCATGGTTTGTGATGGTTCAATGACCATCAATTTCTTTTTAATTAGCCTAATTAATAAGTTGATTATTAAGTATACCGAAACTCTATCTCTTGAACTTTTCATTTGTCTCATAGAGTACTGGCCAAGAATTGGGAAGATCTGAGTTCAAATATAGCCTTAGACACTTACTAGCTACATGACCCTGGGCAAGTTACATTATGCCTATTTGTCTCAGTCCCTGATCTGTAAAATAGGAATACATTGGAGAAGGAAATGGCAAACCACTCCAGTATCTTTGCCAAGAAAACATCATGGACAAGTCCATGTACTTACAAAGAGTCAGACAAGATTAAACAACAAAAAACCTATCAGCTACCTCAAAGTGAGTGCTGAACCTTGAAAGATTTTTGTGCTTAAGATTTTGCAAGCTAGACTTCAGCAATACATTAACTGGAAATTACCAGAAGAGCAGGCTGGTTTTCAAAAAGGCAAAGGAACAAAAGGCCAAATTGACAATATTCCCGAGAATATACAGAAAGCAAGGGAGTTTCCAGAAAAACACTTTTTCACTGACTACACTAAAGTCTTTAACTGTGTAGATCACAGCAAAATGTGCCAAGTTCTCAAAGAGATCATCTTACTTGTCTCCTGAGGAATCTCTATATAGGCCAAGATGCAACAATTAGAACTGAACATGGAATAACTGATTGGGTTGAAGTTGGAAAAGAAATAACAATAAGAGTGTGAAATGTCACCTTATTTATTTAGTTTATATGCAGAGTACATAATCAGAAATATCAGGCTGAATGAATCAAAAGATAGAATTAAAGTTGCTAGGAGAAATATTAACAGTTTCAGAGATGCTGACAATAGTACTCTGATGGCAGAAAGTGAAGAGGAATTAAGAAGCCTCTTGATGAGGGTAAAAGAAAAAAAGTGTAAAATCTGGTTGAAGCTTACCATCAAAAAACTTAAGATTTTGGCAACTGGTCCCAACACTTCCTGACAAATGGTGACAGAAGAAATGGAAGCAGTGTCATATTTTATATTCTTGGGTTTAAAAATCACTGCATGTTTCTATTGGGCCTATATCTCAAAGAGATCTTAGAGGAAGGAAAGGGCCCCACATGTGCAAGAATGTTTGTGGCAGCTCTTTTTGTAGTGGCTAGAAACTGGAAACTGAATGGATGCCCATCAATTGGAGAGTGGCTGAATAAATTATGGTATATGAATGTTATGGAATATTATTGCTCTGTGAGAAATGGCCAGCAGGACGATTTCAGAGAGGCCTGGAGGGACTTGCATGTACTGATGCTGAGTGAAATGAGCAGAACCAGGAGATCATTATACACGGCAACAACAATACTATATGAGGATCAGTTCTAAGGGATATGACTCTCTTCAACAATGAAATGCTCCAAAACAATTCCAATTGTTCAGTGAAGAAAGCCATATACACCCAGAGAGAGGGATGTGAAATGTGGACCACAACGTGACATTTTCATGTTCTCTGTTGAGGTTTGCTTGCATTGTATTTCCTTTATCGGATTATTATTTCTTGTAGATACGATTTCTCCTACACAAAAAAAAATGTTATATGGCAATAACTATACATATATTCGATTTCTTAAGTATTCTAACATAATTATCATGTAGTGGATATCCTGCCATTTAGGGGAGGGGTGGGGAATAGGGGGGGAAAATTTGTAACAGAAAGCTTTGTAAGGGTTAATATTTAGGAATTACCCATACATATGTTTTGCAAATAAAAAGTATTAATAAAAAATAATTTTAAAAAATAAAGATCACTGCAGATGATGATTATAGCCATGAAATTAAAAGATTCTTTCTCCTTGGAAGGAAAGCTATGGAAAATCTGGATGACATATCAAAAGCAGAGACAGCACCTTGCCAACAAAAGTTCACATAACTATGGTTTTTCCAGTAATAATGTATGATTGTGAGAGTTGGACTATAAGGAAAGCTGAACAACATAGAATCAATACTTTCAAACTGTAGTGCTGGAGAAGACTTTTGAGAGTCCCGCTGACCAGAAAGATCAAATCAGTCAATACTTAAAGAAATTAATTCAGCCTCTTCACTGGAAGGTCAAATTCTGAATTTGAAGCTTAAATACTGGCCATATAATGAGAAGATGGGTCTCATTGAAAAAAGACTTTGATGTTGAGAAAGACTGAAGGCAAAAGGGATGGAAAAGGAAAAGATGCATAGATAGTATGGAAACATCTTTGGACACACTTCAAGAGATAGTGAGAAAGGCCTGGCATCCTATGGTCCTTGGGGTCCCAAAGAGTTTGGACATGACTCTGAATGACTAAACAATATTACTGCTATTATTCTCTCCAATTCCCTCAATTTCAAGAATCTACTGTATAAACCATAGGCAGAGAAGTTTGAGATCTTTGCTCCTTTAATACTGATGTGCTATTCCTGTTCTTTTCCTTTGGGGAAATTTTAAACCCAAACTTCTTTTAGACTTCTAGAGTACATAACCAATTGAAAGCTAATACTCAGTTTTCACAAACAACTATCTCCTGTATAGATGCCTCTTTTCTATTATTTTGGGTCCCAAATTGCAAAGCAGTTTGTTAGCTATTTTGAAGCATTTTCTAGGTAGTTTGTATCAGTATCATTATTAACCTAATGTATAATAGGTAAAATGTTACATAGGGGTACCTTTTTTAAATTTTACTATGAATTAGAGAAATATGAGCATTTCAAAGTAAAAAAAACCATAAAAAAGATTTCATGTGATGTCATGAATAAAAAATAAAAATAAACTACAAAAAAATGAAAGAGAAAATAGTGTACATATATCTATAAAGTTGTATACTACAAAGAGAAAATTTACAAGGTTAGAAAAAAGTTAACAAAGAAGCCCAGAAATTAAAAGGAGACAAAAATTCAAGAAAGAAGGCAAAAATAAAACCTATTGTTAAAAATATCTATGTGCAAATTCAAAAAAAGGGTAATAATCAAAATAACATAGAATTCCTAAAGCATTGAAAAAAATTAGGCCTCTTAGATATCACCGAAGTTTAGAGTGATGAAATCCATAGGTGGACTAATTAGCTAGACTATGCCTAAAAACAAAAACAAAAAACCAGAATAGAAAGAGGGCAGGAAAGTGGTGGGGTTTTTTTTCTTTGCTGAGGCAATTGGGGTTAAGTGACTTGCCCAGGATCACACAGCTAGGAAGTGTTAAGTATCTGAGACCAGATTTGTACTCAGGATCTCCTAACTTCAGGCCTGGTGCTCTATCCACTGCACCACCTAGCTGCCCTGAAAGTGGTGGTCTTAAAAATAGCAAATTAACTTCTTTTCATGATACCCTACTTCACAAAGAGTTCTAATTTCACAGTGCTAAATAAGGCATATTTTCTTTTTTGGGGGGGGTGCCACATGGTTAATGAAGAAATTTGTTTTACATAACTATAAATATTTGTAAAGACTTGTAGTTTTCTTGCCTTTTCAGTGATTAAGTGGTTCAGGGGGAAGGAGAGAATTTGGAGTAGAACATTCCTTAAAAATTGAATTTTAAAAAAGTAATAATATGTTAAGAAAATATACTCACCTTCCTTCTAGAGTCAGCCAAGTAACACACTGAATAGAATACCGAATCTGGAGTCAGGAAGACCTGAGTTAATAAACATTTACTGGCTAACAGGACCACAAAAGGCTTCCCTTAAAAGGTGGCACCCTAGTTGAGGCTCTTAAAAGAAGCCTATGGATTCTAAAAGGTAGAAGTACTGAGGAAGTACATTCTGGCATGGTAACTCACTTATGGAAAAACAGTAAGGCAAATTCTGGGAACAGAAATAGGACCAATGCAAAGGCAAAGAATGTAAAGTAAGTCTGGAAAGGTTGCTGTCAAACTGTAAAGGGATATAAATATAGGATTAAAAAAAAAAGCACAGTATATTACTACAAGAATGCCAGGATTATAATAATGTATTATAAACAACATGAAAAGAAAGCAGAACTTAGGTTAAGGGCAATGACCAAAAATTATTCCAAAAAAAATGATGAAACTTCATGGCAGAAAATAATGCTAAAGTCTTCATATGGATCACAATATCAAGATCTTTGCTTGATTGTTTTTCTTTATAGACATAGAAAAGTTCTATTTGGGGAGAGGGAATAAATATATGGAAATGTCTATCCAGTAAAAAATAAAAGGCATCACTAAAACCTTGTTCAATTAAATAAGCATTTCATCAAGTGCCTAAAATATGTAAGGCACTGCTCTATGCACTAAGGATGCAGATAAAAATAAAAATCTCTCAAAGTGTTTATGTATTCTCTTATGCTAAGATAGAAAACAAACAAATATAAGAAACTATGAATCCCTGTTTAATAAAAACTTAAGGGAAAATTGGAAAGTAGTCTAGCAAAAGTTAGGTTTAGATCAGTATCTTATGTCAATATAACAATATACTCCAAATGAATAGATGATTTAAATATAAAAAATCATATTAAAAATAGCAAAGTAAAATAATTTATAACTGTAGTTTGTAAATTCCATAGGAGAATCCTTACCTACAAAAGGGTTCACACAGAACTGATCATAGGAGATAAAAGTAAAAAGTTTTAAATACAATAAAATAATGGAAAATTTACTACATAAAATTGAGAAGTTTCTTCCCCTTCAAAAATACTAGAAGGAGAAGAAAACAGTTGGGAAAAATCTTCAAGCAAATTTCTTTAATAATGGTCTAAAAACCAAAGATAACTAAAGGATGGATATACATATATATATATATGTATATATATATATGACAATAAGAGTCAATACCCAATTGATAACTTTTCAAGGACTATGAATAGGTAGATCTCAAATAAATGCAAACTATTAACAAGTACATAAGAAAAATGCTCCCAAATCACAAATAATTAGAGAAATATAATTTAAAACAATCCTGATATCCTACATGCCAATCAGATTGACAAAGATGGAACAAGAAAAAATTAGTAATTGTGGCTAAGACTGTAGAACAGGCAAACTAACTCACTGTTGGTGAAACTGAATTGATTCAAACATTCTAGGAAACAATTTGTAATAAGATCCCAAAAGTTACTACATATATACTATATTTAACCCAGGATACTACTATTGGACATATATGTCAAGGAGATCAAGAATAAAGGAACAGGATCCATATGTACAATAATATTTATGGTAATACTTCTTATGGTAAGAAAGAACTAGAAACAAAATAAGTATCTTTCAACAAGCAAGGGTTTTTAAAAATGTGGTTCTACATGCAACAGAAAAGTACCAAACCCTAAGAAATGGCTGGAGATCCAATTAGAGATAATCAACAGAGAGAAGGTATTGCAGTAAGAGTGATCTGGAAAGGCTTCTTCAAGAAGGTGAGATTTTAGCTGGGACTTGAAGGAAGCCAGGAGGCAGGGATGGGAATGATGAGAATTCTAGTCATGGAGAATAACCAATGAAAATGTCTGGAGTCTGGAAATGGAGTATCTTGCAGAAAAAAAGAGCCAGGAACCCAGTGTCAATAGATTGCAGAGTATGTGAGGATGTGTAAGGGATAAGAAGACTTGAAAGGTACAAGAGGATCAAGTTATGAAGGATTTAAAAGCCAAACAGAAAATTGCTTATTTGATCCTGAGATAGGAAGTCACTGAAGTTTACTGAATGCGGGTAAGGAGACTAGTGATGAAGTCATATTTTCATTTTAAAAAGATCAATTTGTCAGCTGAATGGAAGAAGGCCTATACTGGGAAGAGACTTAAGAAGAGAAACCAGGGGCAGCTAGGTGGCGCAGTGGATAGAGCACCAGCCTTGAAGTCAGGAAGACCTGAGTTCAAATCTGTCCTCAGACACTTAACATGTCCTAGCTGTGTGATCTTGGGCAAGTCACTTAGCCCTAATTGCCTCAGCAAAAAAAAAAAAAAAAAAAGAAGAAGAAGAGAAACCAACCAGAAAGCTATTTCTATAGTCTAGGCATGAGGTGATGAGGGCTTATACCAGGAGAGAGGCAATATCAGAGGACAGACATACAAAAGATGTCATGCAACTAAAATCAATAGGGCATAACAACAGATTGTATACGGAGGGAGGTGGTTGAGAGAGAGTGAAGAATCAAGGAAGAATTTTTAAGAAACCCTAGAATGTTAGTGGTTTCTTCAACAGTAACAGAGAAGGTAGAAAGAAAAATTGGATGGGAGGAAAGTTCATGTGTTAAGTTTTTGAATTATTGAGTTTAAGATGTCTATGGGACATCCAGCTTGAGATTTCCAATAAGCAATTGGCAATATCAGTTTAGGAAAGAGGTGTGGGCTCAATTAGCAGCTCTGAGATTCATCAGCAGAAACAATAACTAAATCCATGGGAACCAATAAGATCACTAAGATAAATAGAAAGAGAAGAGATCCCAAGTCAGAGCCCTGGAAAGCATGCATTGTTACCAAGCATGAAGTAGTTCAAAGCTTCTTAAAATGTGGGTTGCTACTCCATATAGGATCATGTAACTGAATGTGGGGGGGTCACAAAATTATGATTTATCATCAGTGTTTAATTTGTATACCTATTTTATATACCTATATAGGGTTTGTGTAAAAGTTTCTTGGATGAAAAGGGGTCATAAGTGGAAAAAATTTAAGAAGCCCTGACCTAGACAAAGTTTCAGGAAAGAGAGGTCAGACAGGTAGGATGAGAACCAGAATAGAGTACACTTAGTTTATTTAAATCTTTTTTTTACTGCAAAATCTTCTACATCCTATCATCTAAACATGAGTAGTATTCCCCAATATTCTTCCTTCCTCTCTTTCCTGATGACCTCAATAGTTCCCAAAGATTCAATATTATCTCAATATTATTGAGTTATAACTCTTTTCATCTCTCTTTTAAACTTTATTCCTTAATCATCAGCTATATCTTGGACAAAACCTGGATATCCTAACACTATCTCAAACTCTACATATTAAAAAAAACAAAAACAAAAACAAAAACTTGGTTACCTCTGCCCTTAAGTTCACCTATCCTCATATATCTTTCTATTTATTTTGTGAATAGAGACCATTCTCTCAGTGACTCAAGACATAAAGGCAAGTTCTTCTCAACTCTTCCCTCTATGTCATTGCCAAATCCAATGTTCCCCAAAACTTGGGGTTTTACTTTCACAATATTCTTGCATTCATTATCTTCTCTCTGTCCCGACAGCTACTATCCTGGTTTAAATGCTATCAATTTTGAAATAGACTACAATTGTCTTCTACTTGTGGTCTTTCCTTTTCCAACCTATTTGCCATAGAACTGACAAAATAATCTGTCCAAAAAGTAGATCTGACTATGCCATTCTTCCATTCAAAAATTTTCAGTGGTTCCCTTGAATAATGGGGCACCTCTTGAATAAAATACAAATTACTGCCTGACATCTAAATCCCCCAAAATATAATCCTAACAAACCTTTCTAGATTTTTTTCATATTATTCACCTTCCTATGTGTAATGTACATTTCACCTAAAATAGATTACTATTATTACATGAACTGGATATTGCTTTGCTCATTTCTGGACTTTCTTAAAGGTAGGCTCCCTTGCTTTAAATGTCCTTTTTTTTCTCAGGTCTGCTCCTCAGTTATTACCATCCTATAATACAATTCAAATATCCTTTTATGAAGCTAACTTTGATGTCTTCATTTGTTATATTCTCTTCATCTGTAAATCACCTTGCATTTATACTTTTCTATAGGCAGATTTTATTTACCAGCAAAAATAAGCTTTTTTTTTGAAGGTGTGGACTGGATTTCTTTTTCCTTTGTACCATGTATACAGCAAGACAACTTGATTAAGTTTTGAGTAGCTAAGGAGGTTTCTGAATTCTATCAGCTTTTTTTATAGTAGCAACTATTTTACATTGGTTAATATCTCTAGGAAATGATAAAGTTAGAGAGAATGTCTTTTTTTGTTCATTTCTCATTTTCACCAATGACAGCTTAAAATAAACCAAGCTGGCTGGAGAATGCATATGATACACTTGATCCTTTTTTTTTCTTAACATCTTCTCTAACTAGTCCATGGTCTTGTACAAAGACAGTTCAAATGATTGCTATGTATGTAACTGCTTAATTCCTGTCTAATGCTATATAATAAAATTCATTTTTATGATGATCAGTTCCTTCTGTAGGTGACACGTTCTGACTCTCTTTTTAAAGTATTAATGATATTTCCATCTGAGGCTTTTCATTAGTCTATGAGCCTTTGATTTCTTTCATTTCTTTTCACACACACTCAACATATACTTCCTAACAATTTTTGGTGTCTTCCTGTATGTTTACTTTCATATTTAAGTCACAAAGTATGAAAGATTACAATGACTTAATTTGATAATTCTTCATAAAAATACTCTACTTCATTAGTCCCTCTTCAACATAAACTCTCCTGTAAGTTGCATTTTTTTTTCATGATGGTCTGTTTGCTTAAATTCAACATAAATATAATTAATCAATGAATCAGTCATAAAAATAGTACTAATTAAGTGTCTCATACCATGCTAGGTTTGGGGGATATAAATACAAAAAATTTAAACAAGCACAAGATGAGTTGATCATAGTGTCTTACGAAAATTATGTTTTTTGTTTTTGTACAAACAAAACCAATGTAGTCAAGATTAGGAAGGAAGCAATAAATTGGGAAATCATCTTTACATTTAAGGGTTCTGATAAAGGCCTCATCTCTAAAATATATAGAGAATTGTCTCATATTTATAAGAATTCAAGCCATTCTCCAATCGATAAATGGTCAAAGGATATGAACAGACAATTTTCAGAGGATGAAATTAAAACTATTTGTAGTCATATGAAAAGGTGCTCCAAATCACTATTGATCAGAGAAATGCAAATTAAGACAACTCTGAGGTACCACTACACACCTGTCAGATTGGCTAAAATGACAGGAAAAGATAATGACGGATGTTGGAGGGGATGTGGGAAGGCTGGGACACTGATACATTGTTAGTGGAATTGTGAATGGATCCAACCATTCTGGAGAGCAATTTGGAGCTATGCTCAAAAAGTTATCAAACTGTGCATACCCTTTGACCCAGCACTGTTTCTATTGGGCTTATATCCCAAAGAGATCTTAGATGCTGTCTAAAAAAATGAAGAAGCAAAAGAGGAGGGAAAGGGACCCACATGTGCAAGAATGTTTGTGGCAGCACTTTTTGTAGTGGCTAGAAACTGGAAACTGAAGGGATGCCCATCAATTGGAGAGTGGCTGAATAAATTATGGTATATGAATATTATGGAATATTATTGTTCTGTGAGAAACGACCAGCAGGACGATTTCAGAGAGGCCTGGAGAGACTTACATGAACTAATGCTGAGTGAAATGAGAAGAACCAGGAGATCATTATACACGGCAACAACAATACTATAGGACAATCAATTCTTATGGACATGGCTCTCTTCAACAATGAAATGTTTCAAACTACTTCCAACTGTTCACTGAAGAAAGCCATATACACCCAGAGAGAAGGATGTGAAATGTGGACCACAACATAACATTTTCATGCTCTCGATTGATGTTTGCTTGCATTGTGTTTCCTTTATCTGATTTTTCTTTCTTGGAGATACGATTTTTCTTGCACAACAATGATAAGTGGGGAAATATGTATACATATATTCGATTTGTCAAGTATTTTAACATAATTAACATGTAGTGGATATCCTGCCATCTAGGGGAGGGGTAGGGAGTAGGGAGGAAAAATTTGTAACAGAAAGCTTTGTAAGGGTTAATGTTGAAGAATTATCCACTGAAGAATTACCCATACATATGTTTTGCAAATAAAAAAAATATGTTTTTTGCTACCTTTGGGTCCATAATGCAATCAATGCTAACATCTTCTTTATCTTTCTGTGGATTCTAACTATCCTGTCAGTCAACTACTATCATTTTTTTGTAGTGAGAATGTCAAAACAGGAATAGTTCAGTACTTGTTGCTTGCTGATTAGAGACTACACTGAGAATACTATCAGAAATTAAATTAACAATGGTCTAAAACAGGTCTGAGTGATTCTTAGAACTTTCATAATACAATACCTCACTGTGAAATGATATAATTCATGAAGATTACTACAAGAGTGAAAAGTCAGGGTTTCTACCAACCTGAAAAGGCTTCATATCCAGGCTCAACACCAGGTTATAAATCTCTTATCTAAGAACCAATCTAACTAAATGCACCAAAGCTCATCACCAGGTGATAGGTTACCAGATGATGAGTTCCTCTGGCCAATGGCTATGCTGAAAACACATATTTAAAAAAAAAGACAGTTGTTGCATTATGCTTCTACAGTGTGTATATGAGTAAGTAGTGGAGTGACTAAAAAGGGTTCTGAAAATACCAAATGCACGAATTACTTTTGGATAAGAAAGAAATTGCTACTTTAAAGTTTTTTTTCAAGGGGTAAGGTCTTTGTTAAATTTTGTAACTGTCGTTAACAAGATCCTTAAGGCCATAGCTTAATAATTTCATAATTAAAGACTATCCATTCTTGTTTATTTTAGGAGTTCTTATAATTTGTGTAACTCAAAATACACAAATGTATAAACAAGCTGTAAATAAGATATCAATTATAAATATTAATTTTTTAAAAAACTAGGTTATAACTAAATAAAAATATTGTCAGTAGGATATTTACATGTTAGCAATATCAACAACTGTTACATTTTAGCTATCATATTAAAAAGAAAAACCTCTGAAGAACATCAACCTATTATTACACAGAGTAAATGGCAAGAAACTGCAACTTAATTAGCAGTATGCCTTGTCTCTATAACACAGAATTAGCACAATTTCTCCTTTTTATTATTAGTTTGTTTTTCTAGAAAGGTGGGACCTTATCTGTTCATTTATGATCATCTACAAAAGGATTTAATTATATTCTTTTAGTTCTCTATAAAGAAACTGAAAACTGTAATTTCAGGTGAAAGGGGACGGAGCCAAGATGGCAGAGTGAAAACGTGACTCTCTGCATCTACCTCTGATCTTCTCTCAGATCAACAATAAAATAAGCCTCTGAATTGATCTTCAAGTCAACGACTCCAGAAATATTAGGACACTTCTTGCAGATATCTCTGAAGAACTTCATATCAGGTCTGTTTAACTCGGGCAGAGAAGTAAACAGTTTACTCGGTGCAATCCGGAAGTGAGGGTGGGACTCAGCTCATTGTGGCAGAAACTCCACACTCCAAATTCCAAACACCTGGAGTATATCTGAGGCACTCTGGACACTCTGCCTTGATTGGGGGGAGGTGTTCTGGCAGACTTGCCTTGTTTAAGGAGTAATTTGGACTTAGTCCTAGCCCCCACCAGCCCAGCACCTTAAGTTAATTCGTCGAATTGCCCCAGGGAAAACTACCGCACCCACCGCTTCTCTAGCCTTAAACAGACCCCCATGCTGTCTAAAAAAATGAAGAAGCAAAAGAGGGCTCTCACCGTAGACAGCTTCTATCAGGAGAAAGAAGGGCTGACCCCAGATCCTGAGGTTCCTTTACACAAAACTCCAGAGGATGTTATTAAGGACCATCACTGGTCCGCTTTTCAAAAGGCCTTTCTGGAAGATTGCATAAAAAATATCAAAAGAGAGCTGGAGGATAAATGGGAAAATAAGCTGAAATCAGTGCAAGAAGGATACAATATCTTGCAAGAAAGATATAATGCCTTGCAAAAGAGATATGAAAAAGACACCTATTGAAAAACAAAATTGGTGAACTGGAAATAGACAATAATGCACTGAAAAAAAAATTAGTGAAGTGGAAAAAGAGTGCAATGAACAAAAAAATTCAACTAGCCAGTTACAAAAGGAGCTAAAAAAGGTAACTAAAGAAAACAACACTTTAAAAATAAAAATTGAACAAATGCAAGTGAATAACTCAATAAGACTTCAAGAATCAATCAAACAAAAACAAAAAAAATGAAAAAATAGAAGAAAATATGAAATATCTCCTAGGAAAAACAACTGACCTGGAAAATAGATCTAGGAGAGACAATCTAAGCATTATTGGACTTCCTGAAAGCCATGATGAAAAAAAGAATCCAAACATTATCTTCCAGGAAATCCTAAAAGCCCTGACTTTTAGGACTGCCCTGAGGTTGTAGAATCAGAAGGCAAAATCACCATTGAAAGAATTCACCCATCACCTCCTGAAAGAGACCCCAAATTAAAACCCCAAGGAATATGGTGGCTAAATGTCAGGACTATCGCACCAAGGAAAAGATTTTGCTAGCAGCTAGAAAGAAACAATTCAAATATCAAGGATCAATAATTAGAATCACACACGATCTGTCAGCCTCCACATTGAAGGATTGAAGGGCCTGGAACCAGATATTGCGAAAGGCAAAGAAACTTGGATTACAGCCAAGAATAACCTATCCAGCTAGAATGAGCATTATCCTCCAGGGATGGTCATTTAATGATATAGGCGAATTTCACCTATTTCTAATGAAAAGACCAGATCTGAACAAAAAATTTGACCTCCAAACACAGAACTCAAGAGAAGCATAAAAAGGTAAAAAAGAAAGGACTCTTAAGAACTTTATTTCTACTAGGGGGATACTTAAAGTTTGGGGGTATAATTAACTAGATATTACTTTGATAATATGAAAAAGAAAACTAGAGGGGAAAGGTTATCATACTGGGGAAAAGAGGGAAAAGGTGGTAAAATAAGATTTTTAAAAAAGGAGGCAAAAACAAAGTAAAATCTCATGAAGAGGCAAAGAAAACCTAATATAATTGAGAGAAAGAAGGGAGGGAGATGAGCATTGTGTAAATCTTACTCTCATCAGTTTGGGGTCTAAAAGTGTATATCAGACATTTGATTTCACAGAGAAACTTGTTGGTTGCTAGAGGGAAGTGGGAGGGAAAGGAGGAAAAGAAAGGGATAAACTAATAGAAGGGAAAATAGAAGAATCAGGGGAAAGGAGTAAAAAAGGGGAGAGGGTATCTAAAGGGTAAAGGACTGTTTGGGGGAGGGGGTCATCAAAAGCAAAATATTGAGGAGGGGGGAAGGGAGAAAGGGGAAAGGAAAGGGGAAAACATAACTTGGGTAAATAAGATGGCAGGAAATAAAGAATTAGTTATTCTAACTGTGAATGTGAATGGGATGAACTCTCCCATAAAGCTGAAGCAGATATCAGACTGGATTAAAAACCAGAATCCCACAATATGTTGTCTACAAGAAACACATCTAAAACACAGTGACACATATAGGATGAAGGTAAAAGGCTGGAGCAGAACCTATTATGCTTCAGGTGAACAAAAAAAAGCAGGGGTAGCAATCCTTATCTCAGATCAAGTAAAAGTAAAGATAGATCTAATCAAAAGAGATAAGGAAGGAAACTATATTTTATTAAAGGGTAACATAGATAATGTAGCAATATCAATACTAAATATATATGCACCAAGTGCAATAGCATCCAAATTTCTAGGGGAGAAATTAAGAGATGCAAAAAGAAATAGACAGCCAAACTATACTAATGGAGGATCTCAACCTTGCTCTCTCAGAATTAGATAAATCAAACTACAAAATAAACAAGAAAGAAACTAGGGAGATAAACCAATTGTTAGAAAAGTTAGGTATGATCGATCTTTGGAGAAAATTGAATGGAGACAGTAGGGAGTTTACTTTTTTCTCAGCGGTCCATGAAACTTATACAAAAATTGACCATGTGTTAGAGCATAAAAACCTCAAAATCAAATGCAGAAAGGCATAAATAGTAAATGCATCTTTTTCAGATCATGATGCAATAAAAATCACATGCAATATAAGGCCAGGAGAAAATAGACCAAAAGTTAATTGGAAATTAAATAATCTAATCCTGAAGAATGAATGGGTGAAAGAGCAAATCATAGACACAATCAATAATTTCATCCAGGAGAATGACAATAATGAGACAACATACCAAAATTTCTGGGATATGGCCAAAGCGATTATAAGGGGCAATTTTATATCTCTAGATGCTTACTTGCATAAAATAGAGAAAGAAAAGATCAACGAATTGGGCTTATTATTAAAAAAAAAAACTAGAAAAAGAACAAATTAAAAACCCTCAATTAAATACCAAATTGGAAATTCTAAAAATAAAAGGGGAAATTAATAAAATTGAAAATAAGAAAACTATTGAATTAATAAATAAAACTAAGAGTTGGTTTTACGAAAAAACCAACAAAATAGATAAGCCTTTAGTTAATTTGATAAGAAAAAGGAAAGAGGAAAATCAAATTGTTAGTCTTAAGAATGATAAGGGAGAACTTTCCTCCAATGAAGAGGAAATTAGAGCAATAGTTAGGAGTTATTTTGCCCAACTTTATGGCAGTAAGTTTGATAATCTAAATGAAATGGAGGAATATCTACAAAAATATAGATTGCCCAGGTTAACAGAAGAGAAAATAAATTATTTAAATAGCCCCATATTAGAAAAAGAAATAGAACAAGCTATTAACCAACTCCCTAAGAAAAAATCTCCAGGGCCAGATGGTTTTACATGTGAATTCTACCAAACATTCAAAAATCAATTAATTCCAATACTATACAAACTATTTGAAAAAATAGGACAGAAAGTGTACTACCAAATTCCTTCTATGATACCGATATGGTGCTGATAGCTAAATCAGGTAGGGTGAAAACAGAGAAAGAAAACTATAGAACCATTTCCCTAATGAATATTGATGTAAAAATTTTAAATAAGATTTTAGCAACGAGATTACAGAAAGTTATCCCCAGGATAATACACCATGACCAAGTAGGATTTATATCAGGAATGCAGGGATGGTTCAATATCAGGAAAACTATCAGCATAATCAATTATATTAATAACCAAACTAACAAAACCATATGATTATCTCAATAAATGCATAAAAAGCATTTGATAAAATCCAACACCCATTCCTATTATAAACACTAGAGAGTATAGGAATAAATGGGCTTTTCTTTAAAATGATTAGTAGCATCTACTTAAAACCATCAGCAAGCATCATATGTAATGGAGACAAACTAGAACCATTCCCAATAAGATCAGGAGTGAAACAAGGCTGTCCAATGTCACCATTACCATTTAATATTGTATTAGAAATGTTACCTTTGGCAATAAGAGAAGAAAAAGAGATAAAAGGAATTAGAGTAGGTAATGAAGAAACCAAATTATCACTCTTTGCAGATGACATGATGGTATACTTAGAGAACCCTAGAGACTCAACTAAAAAACTACTAGAAACAATTCGCAACTTTAGTAAAGTTGCAAGATTCAAAATAAATCCACATAAATCATCAGCATTTTTATATATTACCAACAAAGTTCAGCAGCAAGAAATAGAAAAAGAAATTCCATTCAGAATAACAGATGATAGCATAAAATATTTGGGAATCTATCTGCCAAGAAAATGTCAGAAACCATACGAACTAAACTACAAAACACTTTCCACACAAATAAAATCAGACCTAGTCAATTGGAAAAACATTAAGTGCTCATGGGTAGGCCGAGTGAATATAATAAGAATGACAATACTACCCAAACCAATTTACTTATTTAGCGCCATACCAATCAAACTCCCAAGAAATTATTTTACAGATCTAGAAAAAATAGTAGCAAAGTTCATTTGGGAGAACAAAAGGTCAAGAATTTCAAGGGAACTAATGAAAAAAAAAAAGACAGATGAAGGTGGCCTTGCTGTACCAGATCTAAAACTATATTATAAAGCAGTGGTCAGCAAAACCATTTGGTACTGGCTGAGAAATAGAGCAGTCAATCAGTGGCATAGGATAGGATATCAGGACAATCTAGGCAATAACTTTAGCAATTTGGTGTTTGATAAACCCAAAGACCCCAACTTCTGGTATAAGTACTCACTATTCAGCAAAAACTGCTGGGAAAATTGGAAACTAGTGTGGAAGAAATTAGGGCTTGACCCACACCTAACACCACATACCAAGATAAGATCTAAATGGATTCATGATCTAGACATAAAGAGTGATGTAAGCAAATTAGAGGAACATAGTATAGTTTACCTCTCAGAACTGGAGATGGAATAAATTTATGTCCAAAGAAGATCTAGAACTCTTAATTGAACACCAGATAGATAGTTTTGATTATATTAAGTTAAAAAGTTTCTGTACAAATTAAACTAATGCAGACAAGATTAGGAGGGAAGCATCAAATTGGGAAATCATCTTTACATTTAATGGTTCTGATAAAGGTCTCATTTCTAAAATATATAGAGAGTTGTCTCATATTTATAAGAATTCAAGCCACTCTTCAATAGATAAGTGGTCAAGGGATATGAACAGACAATTTTCAGATGATGAAATTAAAACCATCTCTAGTCATATGAAAAGTTGCTCCAAATCACTACTGATCAGAGAAATGCAAATTAAGACAACTCTGAGGTACCACTACACACCTGTCAGATTGGCTAAAATGACAGGAAAACATAACGATGAATGCTGGAGGGGATGTGGGAAAGCTGGGACACTGATACATTGTTGTTGGAACTATGAACATATCCAGCCATTCTGGAGAGCAATTTGGAGCTATGCTCAAAAAGTTATCAAACTGTGCATACCCTTTGACCCAGCAGTGTTTCTATTGGGCTTATATCCCAAAGAGATCTTAGAGGAGGGAAAGGGACCCACATGTGCAAGAATATTTGTGGCAGCTCTTTTTGTAGTGGCTAGAAACTGGAAACTGAATAGATGCCCATCAATTGGAGAGTGGCTGAATAAATTTTGGTATATCAATGTTATGGAATATTATTGCTCTGTAAGAAATGACCAGCAGGATGATTTCAGAGAGGCCTGGAGAGACTTGCATGATCTGATGCTGAATGAAATGAGCAGAACCAGGAGATCATTATACACAGCAACAACAATATTACATGATGATCAACTCTGATGGACATGGCTCTCTGGAACAAAGAATTGTCTCAAATCAGTTCCAATTGTTCACTGAAGAAAGCCATATACACCCAGAGAGAGGTATATCAAATGTGGACCACAACATAACATTTTCAAGCTCTCTATTGATGTGTGCTTGCATTGTGTTTCCTTTCTCTGATTTTCTTTTTTTTTCTTGTAGATAGGATTTTTCTTGCACAGCTTGTCAAGTATTTTAACATTATTAACATGTAGTGGACTTCCTGCCATCTAGGGGAGGGGAGAGGACTGGGGGTAAAATTTGTAATGGAAAGCTTTGTAAAGATCAATTCTGAGGAGCTACCCATACATATGTTATACAAATAAAAAGCTTTAATAAATAAATAAATAAATAAATGAAATTACACTTTCAAAAAAAAAAAGAAAACTAACTTCAAAATTAAAAAATATTAAAGAAAATAGTGGTCAGATTCTTTACTAAGGAGTTTTTTATAGATATCAGTATCTTGAAATACAAAGCAAATCAATCACCTTTCCTTCAAGGTTTAAGGAACAGAGACTTTATTAAGAGAAAAAAAGTGAGGAAAGATACATTCCCTCCCCACACAAAAAAATTACCAACAATTTCTATTTTCTTCATCTCATTTTCAAATGTATCCATAACTTTATCCTATTTTATTTAAAAGTAAAATAAGCTATCTTATCTGATCCCATTTGCGAATATTTTGTATTATCTAATGGGAAATTTGCTAGTACAACAAATTTAACTCAAACTGAACCACAGATTCAGCAGTATTAAATATCAACTTACATCTGAAGATGGTGATTCAAGAACAATGCCAAATCCTAAAACGTGATTTTCCTCAGCTGGGATGCGTTCAGCTTTTTGGAGAACAGATTGTTCAGAGGTAACTGCTGTCTTTTCATTCTCTATTACACTGGGCTTCTTATTTATAGGAAGTTCAGTGATCTTTGGGAGCACTTTTTTCTTTTTATTTCTTTTTCGGGAAACAGCTGTTCTCTGGGAGCATAGATGGGAAATTGAGGATTGTTGTCTGTTTTGACTCCCAACTGTAAACAAAGAAACAGAAGTATGGTAAAGGTACCTGCCAACTCAATTTAAAATTACTCATCATGCTGTCTACTATTTTATAAATTTTATGTTAAAATGAAGCCCTTTCATATCAGGATCTCAAATATGGCCTGGCAACATGGATTAAGGGAATAAAACACAAAATTAACTTCAAGCTGGACACAAAAGCTCATAAAAAAAAAAAAAACCTGGCGGTCACGTAATGCAAGCTCTGGCAGGCTGCCAAAGAAAGTTTTAAACAAAAAAGGCCATCTAAGAGAAAAACCTTGCTGCTGTTGTTTGAGCAAAACATCACAGGGAATATCTCAAGTGGAATTTATTAGTATTATAAGTTATAAGGAAAGAGGCAGTTATAAGGTATTTTAAAAAGAAGAGTATCATATTTTAAAATAAGTCTTTAAAAATGAGATCTATCTAATACATGAGAAAATTACTTTGGGAATTTAGTTTAAATATATATCATTTACACTCTGCAACATAAATACTCAAATGCAATGCAATTGAAAGTACAATGAGCCTGAATCAAAATAACTGGGTTTGAATAATAACTTTTCTATTTACTAGCTAGGAGACCATGGGCAAGTTACAATTTTCCTAAGTCTTTGTTTCTTCAAACATAATATGATGGTAATTATAATATGTAAGATCTCTATTATATGGTTGTCACAAGTAAATCAATGTGTAAAACTTCAAGCACTATCTCCAAGTTGTAACTATTGTTGTTGTTACTGTTATCATTATTATAATTATTCCACGAACATTTCAACTGTAGCATTTTGTTTAATCAATCAGTTAGTTGCTCTCTAATGGTTCCATAATTACTAAAGAGGCAGAAATAGTATTTCTGTGATGTCAAATTGGCAGATGTGATTTGTAAGTCTGAGCAAAACATTGAACTTGGAATTACTTTATAGACCTTTACCTGACTTCTTAGATTCATTAAAAAAATTCAACAAATATTTCCTAAGTATCCACTATAGTCATGACTGTCCATATAATTTCACTTTTTTGTATCTCAATTTTATGTAATGAAAAATAGGATGTTTCTCTATCTCATGGACTATTAAGTTAATTAATAAAAGCCATAAAACACTATGAAATCCAAAGAAAAAAGATCTCACAAGTAAAAAAAGTACTGATATGGAATAAATACTTGAAGAATTAAAGTATAACAACTGTATTCCTTACAAGTTTGCTCTGAAAAAATAATTAAGGTTTGTAATTAATGAAAACCGCCATCAAGACCCATCATTATTTATACCCTCAAGCATCAAAACACTGCTAAGTCTGATTCCTGGGCATGCCTGTAATAAATTGACAAATAAATATAACATATGAGATCTTTGAAAGTGTATATTATTATGTGAAATTTTATTAAGCTAAAAAAATGGTTATGCTTTGTCATTTCATCCAATAATCAAAAAGTAATTTATCCATACAACGTAGGATAGAAATGGAAAAATTATGAACCATGACTATGATAATTAGCCTACCTAATCTATCTTGTTGTCTATGCTACATCAAGTGAAGTGGGTTATTCAGACAATTATCACAATAGTTAAGATCAGAAATATAAAACTGGAAAAGATCTTAAAAGTCATCTAATCCAATCCCTTCACATTATAGATGATGAAAATGAAGCCCAGTGAGGGGAGGTAACTTGGCCATAGTTATACAGAGAATAAATTAGCAGAAGAATCTCTATGCTCCCACATCAACTCTCTTTCCACTACCCTGCTCTGTCCCTCAGAGGGTTCTTGCTTTAGTTATGGAGACTCTCCACAACAATTTTTCTAACAAAAGTGCTGGGGAATTGTTCAAATTTGCAACTCACTTTAGCCTAATCTCCTACCCCCAAACTTGTTTCAACTGTCCTTTTTCTTTTCCCTGGAAAAAAGAACTTTTAAAAACTAAATAAATTTAAGTCTAGGAGACAAAACATTTTATCAAATGTATAATACAATATAAAGTTCACATTTTTTAAAATTAAAGAAAATGGGAACAACTAATTCTGCTTGATTTTCTATACAACCAATGGCATTAAAAATATTGGAAATTTTTGGTATATATTTTACCATTCTAATCTCTATGGAATCAGAGAAGGAAACATGGTCACAAGATGGCATTAAGTCCATTTAGGGTAGAAAGATTTTAGGGATTTAAAGAACTACAACGTATAGCTTGCCATCTCAATAGCAACAAGCAGATATAGCAAAACTATCATTATATTTCCATCTGCATATTTCCTTAAATGAGAATTTTAACTAAAATGTGAGTAAAGTTAAGCGCTTTTTATGAGAAGAAAATCCTACATGATGCATGAAAGTAATTGTTATTTGTCTGAGCTCTACTTCAAGAGACATTAACTATGTACCAGTTTATTGAGGTAATTTCTAAATATCATCTTAAAGTTTATGGAGCTTTTTCTTCACAAAAATCCTATGAGATAGGCAATACAAATACTACTGTCTTTATTTTATAAATTAGGAAACTGAAGTTTAGAGAGGTTAGATGACTTGCTCAAAGTCATCTAACACAGCAAGGAAATGTCAAGGATAGGATTCAAATTCAAATCTTTTAACTCCTGATGTAGTTTACTTTCTACCTATGCTGACTCTAAAAATTTTTTATTATTATGTTATTGAACAAATTGAGTAAAATTCTTAACCTTAAACACAAGATAAAATACTTTAAAATGAATATTTTATTTTTCTTTACTTAATCATTTTAAAGGTAGAATTTAGTTCATATGATCTTGTATAACTAATGTACTAAACAATAAGCTTTTGGAATCAAAATGTTAGGATTTCATTAAAATTTCCTATTTGGCCAGAAAATAAATGTGAAATATCTTACTATTTTATAAGCAAGCAAAAAAAAAGAGAGAGAGAGCCTTTTGTAACTGACACTAAAAGCTTGCTTGGGGGTAACATGAAGCTTTTTTTTCCTTGACAAAACAGGCATTTCATAACTTGGTGAGTCTTTAACTTTTCTATAACTAGGTAATTCTGTTTTGTTCTAATTGTAAAGAAAAGGAAATGTAATTATTCGAGGTAAGAGATAAAATCCTGGGAACTTTATACTTCCACCATTGATTGGCCTCTATGATCAAATACAAATCTCTCATCTTTTTAATGCTTCAGAAATCTAGAATCAACTCAAAAAAGAATACAAATTAATTTCTCTGAATCATCAGGAACACGATATCCACCTGCTAAATGCCAATGAAATAAGTAATAACTAAAGGAAAGATCAATGAAGCCCATTATTTTTTCTTGCTTATCTCTTCCTGTAAGTCTCTACACCAATGGCAGCCACACTAAAGCCCTTGCTTTCTAGGTGGCAGCTACATACATGTACATGCATACATATATATAGGAGAACAGTACAGACATGCATAAGCACGCACAAGCATGTAACATAGCTCAGAGTAGAAGAGAATCTCTACACAGGTACGGGTTGAAGGTGGCTTTAAATGTCTCTTCTGACTCTCAGATACCCTGATAGGTTGTGGAAATATAAAAAGCCCTGAATGTAAGCAGCTCCAGAAGTAATTGCTAGGTTTCTCCTATTCTCTTTCTTTCTTTGGATAAACCTTACTGTCAATTTACAATAGTAAATGGGCATTAAAGCATCACATACATTAAAAGAAATATTCAGAAATTCAATTAAACTGATGTTTGTAAAGTAGTTGAAGATCTCAGGATGATATGCAGCAAAAAAACACAAAAGAACATAGTTAGCAAGAAAAAAGTAATTTGATGCTGAAGGACAAATGGATTATATAGGCAAAAAGAACTAATAAAATTCGTAACATGAAGAAACCCCATAAGAAAGCAAGTTGGGAGGGATTAATAAAGAAGGCACAATAAACAATTGTTCCTAAAGATGTCAGATGTGCACTAAAAGTTGAAAGAACCAGGTTTGAGGCCATTATCTTTGTACCTGCTTGAATCTGCATTAATTTTCTCATGGTCTTGAGTTCTTGAAGAATAGCCTGCAAGGTTGACTGGCAGTTACAAGTACAGCAGTTTGATCCAATTGATGAATTCACCACTGGAAGTTCTCCTAAGCATGAAAGAAAAACATGACAGACTCCAAACCCAAAAATAAAATTTGAAGAGAGAAAGAAAAGTATCTTGACAGGATTTTGATGCATATACTATAATTTGGAACCATGCCTAAGGAAAATGTACCCAATAATTTTCACAACCTGAATTTGGGGGGTCTGATTTTATCCAATTATAACGACTTCCATATTGTAAGATACATGCTGCTTCATGGTTTGGCAAAGACTGCATGCAAGTATGAACACAAAGCAACTTCACAGCAAGCCTCTCTATTGTCAGATTAGTTCATCTAAGATAACAATAGCATAGAAATTTATCATAAACACTCTCACTGTATTATGCATAAAAACTGAGTCTAAGAATGAATAGACTTGCAAAGAACTGGTAGTTGTATTTGAAATAAAGGTTTATATTAAGAATTAACTATAAATCTAACTACTCAAAAATAGTTTGAATTCTAAGAATAATGCTTCACAATACAAGTAACAGTGGATAAAACAAAAGCTGAGAGTTTGCTCCAGGAAGGGGGAGAATAGGAAAGGTTGAGTTTTAGCTGTATGGAAGAAGAATGTAGATGTAGATGCATAGTACTCCCTCAACTTGATAAAGGACATTCTACATTTTTACCTTTATTTCCTCCAGTTTTCTTTCATCCATACTCAATTCCCCTTTATTTAACATAACACTTCTACTCTCTTCCCTAATAGGCTACAACTTCCCTCAATAGCTGTTATGGTAAAAATGCAGAATTCATTCCTATCATGAAAGTCCTTCTGATGTCCCTATTTATCCACACCATTCTCAAAAGCAGAGTAGGTAAGAAGACCTGGGCCTTTATTGAATGCCACTTTATATATATGTGTGTGTGTGTGTGTGTGTGTGTGTACATATATATATGTATGTGTATATATATACATATATACACATACATATATATATTAAATCCAATTAAATTTCTACAACATAAAGTTTTAACCCATGTAGCTTCTTCTGACCAAGAATACAGTTAGAATACTAGTCATAGTAAAACTATTCTTGAAATACCTTTTAAATTATGAGTATCAAGAAATCTCAGATTCAAAATTGTTACAAAAAGGCATATGAAGACATCTGATTTAAATGATATGCCTATAAATCATCAACACATCTAATAAAAGTACGCTAAAAATCTGTTTTTGACATTGATACATAGAATATTTGTGTTAATTCCTATTAATTATAACCAAAATTACTGGATGCAAATCTACTATTAATTGTGGAAACTGGAAAATAGAATCTTGCTTTCCAATTATGAAGGGTCTACAAACTTCATAGTTTCATTTGGGTTTTTAAAAAAAAACTTGTTTCTTCATATCAATAGCCTGGACCATATTAAAGAAGAATATTCTTAGTTACTTAATATAGTCACTGTTTCTGGGTACTGTATCGATTTTAGAGAACAAAGGCAATTTTTTCCAACTTGTTATAAATCATTTTTTTAATTTTAAAGATAACTGACTTTATTTTATGGAGGAGTTTTTAAAGTTCCATCTCCATTCATCCTGGAAGTAAGCCAGCATGAGAATTTGATACTGGTTTGTATAATAGCTAAAAGAAAGAGAAGATACAAATACAGCCTCACTGTCTCATCAGTAGGTGTCTTCACAGTAGTTTTTCTTGCATTTGAACTAGTTACTGAAGATTATAGAAATATCACAGAAATGTTTAAATAGCAAGAACAGATTAAGGTTTTTTTTTTCTTGTAAAAAGCAAGTTATGAAACCCAAATTTAATAAAATAAAAGTTTAAAAAGAAACCTTTCTCTAAAGAAATTAAAAATTCACTTTGCTTTCAAATATATTCTTATTTGTCTACTTCCTGTACAAGTCAAGGCTTCACCGTTGTATAATTTACATAAAGGAAAATAGGAAATATATCAATAGATGGGATATTCAAATGTTAAGAAACACTAGCTATTATTTCCCATATACATATATGCATATATATATAATTCTTTCAAAACTTCCTAAGTTTAAAAAAAACTGATACTATGATTATGTGAATTTTCCTTTAAGTGAATTATGTTCAATGCTAATGAAGCTAAGTTATAAAACATAGATTGCTGTTTCAGTGGCTGATATCTAAGATTAAAGAAAGCAGTGGTGCCACTTTGGACTCAGGGTTACAAAGTCCTTTTCTTGGCTATGAATTCAGCATCACTGGCACATACTACGCTGATATTACAGAAAAATAAGGGAGTAAGCAAAAGGAAATATAAATGTCAGTTTACTACTGAGTAAAGATCAGTTTTGTATCATGCATGTGAGGAAACAATTTCTGCCTTAGCTCACTCTTTTCCCTATGCCTGGAATGTGCTCATTTGCCCGTGGAATTCCTATTCATTGATTTCTTATATGTTACCTGCCCCATGAAATTTTCCTGAACACACTCACCTATACAATTCCATCAGAAATCACCTTCTTCTTTGGATTTTGCACACAGTGTTCTATTTTGAACTTCTTTAAAGTCCTTTACTTATGTTACAATACTATGTGTGTCTTTATATGCATATGTAAATGTCATACCTCCCAGAAACTAGAAGTTTTGTTCTCTGTAGGTGCTAATAAATATTTTTCATATTAGAATGATGAATATCCTAATTTTCTAAAGGAATACTTCTGTTTCTAATATATTTTAAAAGTCAAGTAAACAATACCTAATTCTTAAAGAGTGTTTAAAAAAAAAAACATTCTTGGACTTCAGTGTTGTTGGGGGCATTTTCAATTACACCTTTGAGATTTCCTCCTCTTCTAAAATGATTTGGCTGATTTTTGTGATTAAGGGTTTATTATACTGAACCTAAACAAATAAACCACATATATCATAAAGCTTAACAATGAAAATCAGAACCTAAATTAAGATCATACCATTGGATCCTCCAGTAGTTTTGGACTGACTCTGGAAAGTTTTAGATCGGGTTCCATACTGGCCTGGGAATTGGCCAATTTGGGATGATAATTCATTCCATGTACCACTGGGGGAAGGGTGGAGGCTCTGTGAGACCTCAGTAGAATTCAAACGTTGAGCCCAGACTAAGTCTAAATCCTGGGGTTCTTCCTTTAGTTTTTCTCCTTCTTTGCCAACACGCTGATAGATTCTTCCAGTACTGTCATTCAGTAATCTTCTCATCCCTGTAATTTGTTTTTTAATTTCCATGCTTTCATCTCCTAATGAAAACAGAGCTAGAGTTATCACTGCAAATTAGAAAAAAAGAGAGCTTCCCTCCATCTCCTACCCCCACACATGAAATTAATTTCTGATGCTAATTAGTGATAGAAACAATGCATAAAATAAACCTACTAACTTCAACCTAGCTGTGTTAGAAAAAGACTGAATTTTCTCACAGTAAAAGGTTTCTTGAACTTGCTTTATCTCATCAATGTCTTCCAAATCCTAGCTAAGAAAGTTCTTTGTTAAAGGGAAAAAAACTATGTATTCTGTTAAGTAAGCTTAAGACTGAAGAATATTCAGAGGGTGAGATAACAGATAAAAAGCCATCAAATCACACCACAACCACTCATTTACTTTCTAACTCTGGCTAGGTCACTTTTTTACTTTATGTTTCTACCTATAGACAATACTAACCAGGTTTCCTGAACCATTTTCATCCCCAGAAACTTTTGGAAAAAAGTGTTTATAATACAATAATCAAGAGTTTGTAACACAATAATGATTAGGAAGTAGGATTTTTTTTTGAACGAGACCTGCATCATTTGTAATTTTTTATAAATTCTTGGATCAGTAACAAAAATAATGTATTCTAATACTACATTTCATTGTAAAAAATCTTATCAATCCATAAGTTCCTAAAAGATCACAGACTTAGACCTAGACAGGAACAACCATTTTAGTAAAGAAACTGATGCTCAGAGAGATCAACTGAATAGCTGATCATTCCACTGATAGCAAAGGGAAGAGCTGGTATTTGAACTTAAGATACTCTGACTATACATCCAAAACTCCATTCTAGCAGGGACTTTGTCATACTTCGTATCTTCTCCCAATAACTAACAAAGGAAATGATCCATAGTAGAGGGCAATTAATAAATACTAACAAATTGGTGAATGAGGTAAAAATAATAAAGACACCTGGATTCATTTTTTAAAAATGGATTCCTCCTTAAGAAACCTTAAAACTACTCTTTTCTCATCCCTACACACAACATGGAGTTATTGTTCCTCAACTTTCTTGGTTTATTGATAATCAAATCAATGATGCCTCTGCTAAGAAAGCTTCCCATCCGACAGCAATCAATCAATCAATAAGCATTTATTAAGATCCCACACTGAGCCAGGACATTGTGCTAAGTGCTGGGAATATAAAGAGACAATACTTGCCTCAAAGAGCATATAGTCTAACAAGGAAGACAACATTCAAACAATGTTTTTGTTTGAATATATAAAAAGCAAGCTTTATATAGGATAAATAGAAAATAATTAACATAGGGAAGACATTGGAATTCAAAGGGTTGGGGAAGGCTTCCTCTAGAAGGTGAGACTTTATTTGGGACTTAAAGAAAGTCAGGAAGATAAGTAGTTGGAAAAGAAGAGGGAGAACATTCTAGGCATAGGGGGTCAGCCAGAGAGAAAGACCAGAGCTGAGAGATGGAACATCTTATTTGTGGAACAGGAAGGAATCTAGTGTCACTGGATCAAAGAGTAAATGTTGGGGAGTAAGATGTAAGAAGATTAGAAATTTGAATACCAAATAGAGCATTCTGTATTTGATCCTAAGAGCAACTAATATTTACTAATGGACTTCATTTTAGGAAAATCACTATAGTGACAGAATGGAGACTGGATTGGAGTGGAGAAAGATGAGATAGATCTACCAGCAGGTTATTGCAGTAAAACAGCTGTGAGGTAAAAAAAAAAAAAAAACTGAGACAGAAAGGTGGCAGTGTCAAAGAAGATACTGAAATATACTTGAGAGAAGTTCAAAAGTGAAATCAATATGTCTTGACAACAGTTTGGATATCGGGGTTGAGAAATGGTGAAGAATCCAGGATGACTTCTTGTTGCAAGCCTGAGAAACTGGAAAGATAGTGTTGCCCTTTATATGATGGTGTAAGAAGGGGGTGCTGAGGATTTTAAGGGGAAAAATATGCTCTGTTTTGGACATATAGGAGATGAGGGAGGCCATGGAATTCCCTCATATTTTTCCCTGAAAATATGAAGCAAGGTTTTCAGCTGAGAGGGTGAAGGGGAACCATGGGAGGTTTGTGGGAGGAATTGAAGAGCTGCTGTGGAGAGTTAAAAGAGGTATGCCTGGACTTCCTCAAAGGAATGAGGGCCTACTTGATATAATATAAGTTTGTTGGGTTCAGTCACAACAGTGCTGTGATTTTCTCCACCTCTATTAAGCAGCATTTGTATAGGACTGAATGATGGGAGTGATCCAAAGCTGAGGCTTGACTAGATGTAAATGGCAACATGATAAAGGGACTAAAGTTCCAAGACAAAAGGATAGAGTGAAAGAAAATAGAAAAAGGAGTGATTAGCATTGGGGTGATAGTCTAGGAGAGAAGTGAGGAGTCAAGGGATTAGAAATCAAGGTACAGATATAGGGTTATGTAGGGGAAGTCAGAAGGAGAGGGGAAAATCCAATATATTATAGTTGACTGAAGGGATTTTAGAATTCTTGAATATGGCAAAACTGCAGGTCCCCAACCCTTAGGTGGCTGTTTTATTTAAATTTCTAACATACTGCTTTACTCTCGGCCTAGTCTGGCCCCTTACTCAAACTTAAGCAGTGATTTAGGGCTTACTCTTTCTCAATTATATTGCAACTAGCAAAAAAAAAATGAGAATTTCTCTCAACCATCTCCTTACCTAAATCAACTTTGTTAAGAGAAACTTTGTACTCAAAGGACTTTTTAATTGTGGTATTAGTCTACTACACATTCCGTACAGGCAATTACTAAACACTATTTGATGTTATTATGAAGCACCATGCAATTATAAAAGTATTTTAAAGAAATGATGACACCATTAGGGAATGCTAACTCCCATTGGGAGCTATTTAATAGAACTATATTTGGAGTCAGAGTACCTAGGTTAGAGTCTCAGCTTGTGTTACTCTGGACAAATAACTCTGAGAATCAAGTTTCTCAACTTAAAAGAAAAAAAAACATTATAATTGCAAAAATGTAGAGCACTAGACTATGGAGTACAGATGATCTGAGCTTAAATTGTGCCTTAGCCATTTACCAGCTGTGTAAACCTGGGCAAGTTACTTAATCTTTCTTAGCCTCAGTGTCCCCAAGAGTAATATAGGTATAACAATGATCCCTATTTCACAGAGTTTTTATTGGGCTTAAATGAAATTTAATATGTATGTATGTATATACATGTTTTGTATTATGACATTCATGTCACATATATTTATACATATATAAAATCATGTAATTGCAAATATTAAATTGCTATATAAACAGCAGCTACTTAATTACATAAATGTATGTAATATGAGAATACACAATTGAAAGAGTAGAATGTCATCAACATCAAACTAAATTACAGAACATACATTAAAAAAGTACAAGAGATGTAAAAAATTTAAATAAAATATTGGCAAGAAGATTACCACAAAATAATACAGATGGGTTTATACCAGGAATGAAGGACTAGTTCAACAATAGGAAAACTATCAACATAATTAACCAAATCAATAACCAAATCAACAAAAATCTTATCATTATCTCTATAAATGCAGAGAAAACACTCTACCATTCCTATTTAAAAAAAAAAAAACAACAACAAGAAAGCACAGGAATAAGTGAAGCTTTTCTTAAAATAGAATCTATCTAAAATCATCAGAAAGCTTATCTGTAATAGGGATAAACTAGAAGCCTTTGTAAAAATATCAAGGATAAAGCAAGGATGTCCATAATCATTACTACTATTCAATATTACATTAGAAATGCTAACTATAGCAATAATAGAAGAAAAAGCAATTGAAGGAATTAG
This sequence comes from Myrmecobius fasciatus, assembly GCA_023553655.1. Taxonomy (NCBI): domain Eukaryota; kingdom Metazoa; phylum Chordata; class Mammalia; order Dasyuromorphia; family Myrmecobiidae; genus Myrmecobius; species Myrmecobius fasciatus. Next base: position 305,759 of record JAJPUD010001883.1, read on the forward strand.
AGTAGACAATGAAAAAACAAAACTATCACTCTTGGCAGATGATAGTATGCTTAAAGAATCCCGGAGAATCAACTAAAACACTAGCTGAAATAATTAACCATCTTCAGCATTTCTATATATTTTCATAAAATCCAACAAGTGAGATAAAAGAAAAAAAACATTTAAAATAACTGAAGATATTACAAAATATTGGAGAGTCTATCTGCCAAGACAAAATCAGGAATTACATGAACATAATTATAAAACGCTTTTCACACAAATAAAGTCAGATATAAACAATTGGAAAAATGTTAATTGCTCACTGGCAGACTAACTCATTATAATAAAATTGACAGTTCTAACTAAATTAATTTATTTATTCAGTGTCATACCAATAAAACTGCCAAAAATTAGTTTTTAAAGATGAAAAAAATAGTAAAAAATTCATCTGAAGGACAAAATGTCAAGACTATTTAGGGAATCAATGAAAAAATGTGAAGCTATTGATCAGAGAACTACAAATTAAGACAATTCTGAGGTATCACTACACACATCTCAGATTGGCTAAGATGACAGAATAAGATAATGATGAATGTTGGAGGGCATGTGGGAAAACTGAGACACTAATACATTGTTAGTAGAGCTATGAACCAATCCAACCATTCTGGAGAGCAATTTGAAACTATGCCCACAGGGCTATCAAAATGTGCATACCCTTTGATCCAGCAATGCTTCTACTGGGCTTATATCCCAAAGAGATTTTAAAGGAGGGAAAGGGACCCATATGTGCAAAAATGTTTGTAGCAGTCCTTTTTGTAGTGGCAAGAAACTGAAAACTGAGTGGATGCCCATTAGCTGGGGAATGGCTGAATAAATTATGGTATATGAATATTATGGAATATTATTGTTCCATAAGAAACGATTTCAAAGAGGCCTGGGAAGACTTACATGAATTGATGCTAAGTGAAATGAGCAGAACCAGAAGATCATTATACATGGCAACACCAAGATTATATGATGATCAATTCTGATGGACGTGGGTCTTTTCAACAATGGGATGATTCAGGCCAGTTCCAATGATTTGAAAAGAAAAGCCATCTACATCCAGAGAGAGGACTGTGGGAACTGAGTGCGGATCACAATAGCATTTTCACTCTTTTTGTTGTTGTTTGCTTGCATTTTGTTTTCTTTCTCATTCTGTTTTTCCTTTTTGATTTGATTTTTTTGTGTGCAGCAAGGTAATTGTATAAATATGTATGCATATATTGAATTTAACATATATTTTTACCATGTTTAACATATATTGATTACTTGCCATCTAGGGGAAGGAGTAGGAAGAAAGGGAGGAAAAATTGGAACACAAGGTTTCACAATGATTAATGTTGAAAAATTATCCATGCATATGTTTTGAAAATAAAAGGCTTTAGGAAAAGACCCCACATGTGCAAGAATGTTTGTGGCAGCCCTTTTTGTAGTGCCTAGAAACTGGAAATTGAATAGATGCCCTTCAATTGGAGAATGGCTGAATAAATTATGGTATATGAATATTATGGAATATTATTGTTCTGTAAGAAATGACCAACAAGATGATTTCAGAGAGACCTGGAGAGACTTACATGAACTGATGCTGAGTGAAATGAGCAGAACCAGGAAATCATTATACACGGCAACAACAGTACTATATGACGATCAATTCTGATGGACATGGCTCTCTTCAACAATGAAATGTTTCAAACCACCTCCAATTGTTCACTGAAGAAAGCCATATACACCCAGAGAGAGGGATGTGAAATGTGGACCACAACATAACATTCTCATACTCCTTGATTGATGTTTGCTTACATTGTGTTTCCTTTATCTGATATATCTTTTGTGTAGATATGATTTTTCTTGCACAACAATGATAAGTTTGGAAATATGTATACATATATTCGATTTGCCAATATTTTAACATAATTAACATGTAGTGGATATCCTGCCATCTAGGGGAGGGGTGGGGAGTTGGGGGGAAGAATTTGTGACGGAAAGCTATGTAGGGGTTGTTGTTGAAGAATTACCCACACATATGTTATGCAAATAAAACAAAAAAAAATAAAAAAAGAAAATAAAAGGCTTTAATAAAAAACAAAACAAAAAAGAATAAAAAAAGAAAAATGTGAAGGAAAGTGGTAATTTTACCATTTCTCAAACAAAGCAGAAATTTTAAATCTGGTACTGACTAAGAAATAGAGTATTGGATCAATGGAACAGATTAGGTACACAATAATATATTGTATATAGTAATATATGAACATAGGAATCTAGTCTTTTATAAAGATCCCAGCTTTTGGAACAAGAACTTACTATATGATAAAAAATTGTTGACGAAACTGTAAAGCAGTTTGGCAGAAACTAGGAATAAACCATATATCAAGATAAGATCAAAATGGGTACATGATTTAGACATAAAGGGTGATGCTATAAATAAATTAAGGGAATGTATAATAATTTACCTGTCAGATCTATGAATAAGGGAAGAATTTATGACCAAACAAGATAGAAAGCATTATAGGATATAAAATGGATAATTTTGTTTATATTATGTTTAAAAGATTCTATGAAAACAAAACCAATGCAGTCAAGATTAGAAGGAAAGCAGAAAAGTGGGAGAAAAAAAACTGGAAGCAAGATTCTCTGATAAAGTCCTCATTTCTCAAATATATTTTTAAAAATGAGTCAAATTTATAAGAATACAAGTCATTCCCTAATTGATAAGTGATCAAAAGACCACTTTCAGGCAGTTTTTGGAAGAAGAAATCAAAGCTATTCATAGTCTTAAAAAATCTATAAATCACTATTGATTAGAGAATTGCAAATTAAAAGAACTCTGAGATACCACCTTATATCTATTAGATTCCATAATAAGACAGAAAAGGAAAATGACAAATATTGGAAGGGATGTGTAATGCATTGTTGGAGAAGTTGTGAACTGATCCAACTATTCTGGAGAATAATTTGAAACATGCCCATAGGGCTATAAAACTGTCCATATCTTTCGACCTATCAATACTTCTACCAGATTCATATCCCAAAGAAAAAGGCAGCTCTTTTTGTAGTGGCCAAAAATTGGAAATCATTAGTTCATTAGTTGGAGAATGGCTGAACAAGTTATGGTATAGTATTTTGATGGAGCATTATTGTAAGAAATAGCAAGCAGGATGCTTTCAGAAAAAATGCTTCCAGACTTACACGAACTAATGCATAGTGATGTGAGTAGAACCAAGAAAACATTGTATACAGTTAACACCAATAGTGTATGGTGATTAACTGTGAATGACATTCTCAGAAATACAATAATTGAAGATAATTCTGAAAGACTTATGATGTAAAATGCTATTTACCTCGAGAAAAAATTGATGGATGCAGATTAAAACATACCTTTAAAAACTTATTTTTATATTTCTCAGGTTTTTTATTCTGTGTTTTCTTTTGCAATATATCTAATGTGGAAATGTGTTTTGCATGACTGCAAAAATTTTTTTATCTGTATCTAATTTCTTGCCATTTCAGAGAAGGGAAAGGGAAAAAATGGAAGGAATTTGGAATTCAAAATTTAAAAAAATAAAGTTTAAAAATGTTTTTACATGTAATCTAAAAAAATAAAGTTTAAGAATGTTTTTACATGTAATCTAAAAAAATAAAGTTCAAAAATGTTCACTAAAAATACAAGATAATTTTGGAGAAGGAGGCACTAGAAGTTATAGAGATGAGAAAAGCTCCCATGTAGATGGCCTTGAGTCTAGCTTTAAAGGAATAATAAGTAAAGGTAAGGAGGGAACACATTCTTAAAAGTGGGACATGAAATGCCATGTATTAAGAACAACAAAGACCACATACACCTGCACAATTCTCATTGCAGGGCCCACTAGTATCTCTCATTCTTAAGATATCAGTTTGGCCATTACTTAGCTCCAGGAACAATAAAAGCATTTCAGATCTTTTCTTAGGCTTCTATGCCTCTAACTTCACAGGATATAAAAGCATGTAAAGTCTTGAAATGGGCTATAAAGAGTGACAACCATTTCTCCTTCTTCATCTCATATTAATAGTCCAAATGAGACTACTATAAAACTGTTCAACTCTTCAAACTGCTACTTCACATAAAAACTAAAAAAAAAAGGTGGGGCAGCTAGGTGGTGCAGTCGATAGAGCACCAGCCCTGAAGTCAGGAGGACTTGAGTTCATATCTAGTCTCAGACACTTAATATTCCCTAGCTGTGTGACCCTGGGCAAGTCACTTAACCTCAATTACCTCAGCAAAAAAAAAAAAAAAAGGGTCTCAACCTCAATATACCACTGAAAAATATGCCAATAACTAATTCCTATGTAGTAAAACTCTAGAGCCATGCCTGGATAAAATGTTTAAGGATTCTTATGAATTCCAAGGGCCAATTGACATTAGGAATATCTTGACATCTGCCAATTGAATGAAGCCTGTCTCTGAAAATCCCAAAACTACAAATGAAGTCTAAGAAGTTTGGCATTTTTCTTTTGAAGATATATAGGACGTCAGAGCTATGGGCACTCATGAGTCTAGACATGCCACCTATAAGCCAATGAAGGTTATAGGAAAAGAACTGTAGTATTTGATTCTTTTTAGCAATAAACCTCATTAAAATTATGTCCTATTGATCTACTCCACAAGGCCGCCTTAAGACATTTCTTGCTATTTTTAAAAAGACACTTGCTTGGTATATTAAGACAACAGAATGGATTCTATACTACAGGAAATAGTATTGTATCAAGAGTCAAGTGTATCTAGAATTTCTGTAAACTGCCTGCCTAAAGTTTAAATTATCAGTTACAAATTGAGAGATTAGTTTAGGGAGAGTTATTTTCAGCATATACTTATCATTATATTCATATTATTGGTATCATATTTCATTATATACATATTGCTGTAATATAAACCAGAAATAATATAAAAGTGGATGTAAGTTTCTGGTAAATTAAATAGTTATTTCCAAAAGATGATTCCTATTAAATTACTATGGAGATAAGCTCACAAATACATATAAACATCTCTGTAATCATTAATAAAATAATGATAGCACCACTAATGATAACCACAGTGCTTTGTGTCATCTATCTGTTACTTCCTAAAACTACTATTTAAATCTTTATAATTTTTCAAATTTTTATATTATCTCCCATGAGGTTGGAAGATTCCAGAAACAATATAAATTCTTAACTTAAATATGAGCTCTTAAATATACATGGGTACTTAACATTTTTTTTGTTTCAAAAGCCATTTACAATCTATTGAAGTCTATGGTCAGAATAATGTTTATAAACTAGTAGAATTAAAATATATAGGAAATGAAAATAAACTCATTACATATCTTGTTTAAAAGTTCATAGGCAGGAAAATAGTTAGAATAAGTTTGACTTTTCTATTAACTAGATCTAAAACCTTGGACAAATCATGGATTCTGGATTTGTTTTGTTTTTATGAAAAAAACTATTTTGAATTTAATCACCAAAATCACTCCAAAAAGCACATTTATATACACATAGCAGAATACAAAAATATTTTAAGTAAAACCATGAATCTTTGATGAAATCAAATGAATATTTGATACTGCTTGCTGCTTTTAAAATACATTTATGTATATGCATATATATATAGTTTTATATATTACTTTCAAAACTTTTGCTTGTCTGTGCTTCCTTAGAAAAATTTTTTTTCCATTCACTTCCATATATATATTTTTTGATATCATTACAACTGTTCTCCCCTTTTTCCACATAAAAACGGATAAATGAGGTGAAAAACAAAATCTTGTAATTAAAAAAATCATAATCAAAAAAATAAATCAATACTGGAATAATTTCAAAAAATGTATATCTTTCCACCTTGTGTCCATTAACATCTTTATCAGGAAGTGGGTAACATAATTCATCATGGTTCTTTGGAGGCATGATTTTTTTCAATGTACTGATCAACGTTCTGAAGTCTTTGAAGGTTGTTTTTCTTTACAATGTAGCTGTCCTTGTAGAAATTGTTCTATTGGTTTAATCTCATTTCACTTCAAATCAATTCACACTGCTCAGTAATATATGAAAATTATCTTTTTTTGACATTTCTTACAGGACTATAATATTCCAATATATACCACAATTTGTTCAGTTATTCCCCAATTATCTAAAAAGTTATCTAAGGTATTTCCCTTAGATTTTGTTCTTCTTTCCCTCAGCCACTCATAACTTAATCTCTCCCCTTAGGGAGTGAAAAGTTTATTTTATATACAACTCTTACCTCCCAAGAATATTACCTTCTTTCTTAAGATCCCTTGGTCCCCATCTCTCCTTGTTTCCCTACTGAATCTGCTATTTTCTACACCAAACTCTTTGTGTTTATATATGCATGATTACCTTTTCTTTATCCATTTTAGATAAGAATGAAATTTATCTGATGTCTACTCTGCCCACAGGTTCCTCCACGTTTGTAAACCTTCCTTATTATACACCTCAATTATGAGAAACAGCATGTTCTATTTCCTTCCTATCTTACTATATCCCTTTTAATTTCCCTTCTCTTTTCCTTCTTCAAAGCTTTAGAATAGAATCTACAAAAAATGAAACAATTCGTCCTGACAAGAAGTTTATTTCTAATGGGAGAAAGAGCATGTACAGATAAAAAATTCATGCCATATAAATACAAACATATACAAAGTAGTTCAATACAAGATCGTTTAAGAAGGAGGGCACCACCAGCATAAATGTTAGAAAAACATTTCAAAAAAATGATGATACTTGACAATTTGGAACTATGCCCAAAAAGCTATAAAACTGTGTATATCCTTTGATCCAATAGTGTTTCTACTGGGTTTGTATTCCAAAGAGATCATAAAAGAGAGGAAAGGACCCAAAAATATAGCAGCTCTTTTTATAGTGGCAAGAAAATTGAGTGGATGCCCATCAGGAGGGAATGGCTGAATGAGTTATGGTATATGAATGTAATGGGGTATTACTGTTCTATAAGAAATGATCAGCAGATTGATTTCAGAAAAACCTGGAATTACTTACATGAACTGAGGCTGAAAGAAATGAGTAGAACTAAGATAATATTGTACACAGTAACAACAAGATTATGTGATGATCAACTGTGACAGTATTGGCTCTTTTCAACAATAAGGTGATTCAAAGCAATCCCCATAAACTTGGGATATAAAGTCCCCTCCACATCCAGAGAGAGAACTATGGAGACTGTATGTGTATCAAAGCATAGTATTTTCACTTTTCTTGTTTGTTTGTTTGTTTTTCCTTTTCAAGGTTTTTTTTTCCTTTTGATCTGATTTTTCTTGCATAGCTTCTCAAATATGTAAATACATTTAGAAAAATTGCACATGTTTAACCCATATTGGAATGCTTCCTGTCTTGGAGAAGGGGAAAAGGGAAGGGAGAAAGAAAAACTTGTAACACAAGGTTTTACAAAGATGAATTCTGAAAGCTATATTTGCATTTATTTGGAAAAATAAAATACTCTAAAAAAAAGATTATGCTTGAATTGAATCTTAATAGGTGAGATGGTCGGTGCAATACCTTTGCACCGACCATCTCTGCTATTAAGATTCAATTGTTATTGTTCATTCAATTCAATATTCAATTATGTAGATTGTTAGTGTCATGTATAAGGAATGGAAAAAAGTTGGTTAGTGTGGGAGGTGGGATAAAGTAAAAATGAAGCTAAAAAGACAGATTAGGGCCAGGTGATGAAGGGAATTAAGAGCTAAACTGTGGAGTTCATATTTTATAAGAGAGCCATTGGAAGTGATTAATTAGAGGATTTATGCAAAACTTAATGAACTTAATAAAAGTTATTTTAGCAGCACTATGTAAGATAAACTAGAGGAAGCAGTGAACTGAGACAGGGACAACAATTAAGAGGCTGTCAAGGTAATCTGGGTGTGAGTGAGAGGTAATGAGAGTATGAACTAAGATAATAGAAGGCTTGTATCATCATTCAACAAACTTCTCTCCCCAAGTTTACCAATGATTTTTTAAATACCAGTGCTGATGATTGCCTATTCTCAATCCTCACTATCCTATAGTGGATAGAGTACTAGACTTGTAATCAGGAAGATCTGGGATCAAATTCTGCCTAAAACACTTACTAGCTATGTAACCTTTAATTTCTTAGTCTCAGTTTCCTCATTGTAATATGAGGATAACAGGGCCTCCTCACAAGATTACATACAAAATTTAAAGCATTATATAAAGATGATTTATTACTATTCTTATTGTTTGTATGAGTAGTAACATTGCTATTTATTATAATATTAATTATATAGCAATGATAATTAATGGTGACCTTTCTGCAGCATTTGTCAAGGCTAATCATCTTCTCTCTTCATTGCTACCATCTGCTCCTCTGAGAGGGTGGAGTTATGAACTTCAAAACCTTCATTTAAAGAACTCAGCTCAGACATCTCATTTCTCATCTAGTTGCTCAGGTGTACTGAGGTCAATGAAAAGAGTGATTTTACTGTCATACTAAGAAGTGTATACTTTAATCTTTTGGTAGTGAAGAGTCATTAAAGATTTGTGAGCCCCCAGTTACATAGTCAAAACTAAGCTTTAGAAAGATCTCTCTCTGGCAACAATTTGTAAAATGGAATGTAAGATGCTATAAAGACTGGAAGATAGAGCACTTAAGAGCAATAGTTTAAGCAAAAACAATAAAACCCTACCTATATTATTCTATTCTCCAGGATATTATGTTTTTGATTAGTCCATTGATCCAACTAGATTTTACTGCAGGATGTATAAGAATTAAATCAAAACGCATTTCTGCCCTGTTGCTCCATCATTTTCTTACTATTTTTTTTTTACCTTTTTCTATTTATATGTGAAAGAATATCCCTTTCAAACTTTGTCACCATAAGTCCTTCAGAATAGCCTTTTTTGTATTGCTTTTTATTATTATATTATTATATTTTCATTTTATTTTAATATACTTTATGATAATTTGTATATAATATATAAATATAATTTAATATATTATTTTATTGTTATATTTGCTGAGCATATTCATCATTTTTAACAGAAAGGATTATTCCATTACATTTATATGCCAAAATTTGTTTAACCATTCTTCAATCAATGAGCACCTCCTATGTCATTTGTAGTTCTTTTTTTTGAAATAAGCCTATAACTTCATTAGTATAGGAAACTCCTGGAAAGGAAATTCCTTATAGCAGTGCAAACTGGCACCTGGTCTGTTAGTTATAGCCAGTCAGAGCTGTTAGATCTGTTAAGAATTTAAGTAACAATCTAATTGGCATGCGTTAAGTACAAGACTGAATATAGATCTATTATCAATTTTTTTCCTATAATTTTCCTTGAATTACTTGCCTACTAATTTTTTTCTGTATAAATATTTGTTACATTGTACCTAGTTCCTTAAATTGGGCTACTTTTATGACATTAAATCTATAAATTAATTTGGACTTGTTATGGTAGTAAACTTAATTCTGTGCTGGTGATAGCCTTTTAAGTATGTGTATTTTCCTGTTTCTATTAAAAATAATTTAAAAGTTGACATAAAGAAATTTTTGGTAGGTTAATACTAAAATTCTAAATATTGAAAGAAAAATAATTCCTCATTGATAAAGTAAGGCAGTTGGATTAATGAGCATCTCATGTCCCTTTGGGCTCTAAATGTATAATCCAATGATACTATGAATTGGAGAACCAAAATAGTTTTACAAAAACCAAAGAAGATGCAAGGAGATAGATGGTCAGTATTAATATGTGATATAAACCTCTTGAGTTCATAGTGTTAATTATATCAAATTAGGGAATAGACAAACTGTACGCCTTAATTATTTTCCCTATTACAGTGAAACTTAATCTTCAACATTGTATAGAGAAACCATATTCACTGATTGGCTCTATGATGCTTCTGCATTGTACAGTGCAAAGCACTGGATCTGGAATCAATCTTAGCTCTGCTACTTACTAGCTGTTTGACCTTGGGTGAATTACCACCATTCTAGGACTCAGTTTTCTCACTGAAAAATGAGTGTGTTGGGCTCAGTGATTGCCAGGGTCTTTTCCAGCTCTAAATCAATAACATACTGAAAGGCATTTGACCCAGGTCCCTGTACCAAAACTAGCTATATTATATATAATCATTAAGCTTATATCCCAAAAAAGATCAAAGAAAGGACTCAAACATATAATTATTTATGGCAGTTCTTTCTGTAGCACCAAAAAACTTGAAACTAAGAGGGGTACTCATCTATTGGTGAATGGCTCAGCAACTTATGATATCATACATGAATGTAATAAAAATATTATAGTCTCAAATAGAGGACAGAAGAAATGGTTTCTGGGAAATCTGCTAAGCTCTTTATTACAGAATAAAATAAGAATTGTAGAACAATTTATATAATGATAAAATTATAAAGAAAATTCTAAATCTCTTAGGAACTCTGAACAATTCAATGACAAACTGCAATTATAGAGGACTGATTGAAACGTTGCCTATTTCTTGACAGAGGTGATAGACTCAAAGAGATGCAAAGTAAGTCATACATTTTCATTCACAGAAATGTGTAAATTTGTTTTGCTTGACTATACATATGTGTTAAAATTATTTTTTTCCAAAGAGAAGTTCAGTAGAAGGGGGGATAAGGACATAACATCAAAAAAAAGGAGGGAAGTGAGTCTGAAACATCTTTCTTAAAAATAAAGAAATCAGAAGAAAGATCATAAAGAAACAAAAACAAATAAGATAGCTCTGAAACTACAGGCAGACTTTATTAGGTATCTTAAAAGAAAAGCAAGCTTTATATAATAATGGTCTGCAGTTTCTCTTTTTTATGATCTACATTATATATGAAAATGGCTATTTTATTTGACATGTTAAGTTCAGAAAAATAAATTTAAAATTTAATTTAAATTCAAAAAGAAATTTTAAAAGAAAAGAAAAGAAAAGATACTGGTTCAGAGGAATTCACAGCAAACTTGCAGGTATGAAAGGTTCCAATCAACAACATTATTCACAATGGGGAAACAACAGAAGCTTTCCCACTAAATAAAAGAATAAAATAAGGATTAACTTTTTTTCTCACTGAGAATTGCTTGTGTGAGCTGTAAGACAAGAGAAAGAAATGAAAACCAACAACACAGTTTTAAAAGGCATGAAATTATTCCTATCTGTTAATGAAATGATGATTTAGTCAGAAAACCCCAGAAATTTGAAGAAAGTGACATAACTATTACCTTTAGTAAAATAGCAGGATATAAAATAAATCCATACAAATCAACGGGTTTATTTTTAAACATAAAGCAGGAATAAAACATAAACAAAAATAACAGAAAGTCCCATTCAAAATGAATATGAAATGCCAGAACAAAAAAATCAAAACAATTAGTTGCTTCAATAGATTGCATTAAAATAACAGCATTTTTGTACACATAACAAAACTTTGCAGGAGAAGATAGAAAAAGAAATTCCATTCAAAATAACTACATATGTAAAATATCTTGGACTTAAACAAACTCAGGACATAGATGAATACAATTGTAAAACACTTTCTATAACTGCTAAGAGTTGTAAAATATTGGGCTTGGAGTCAGGAAAATCTAATTCATATCCTCCTTCAGATACTTATTAATTATATGATATTGGGCAAGTCATTTAACTTTTCTCAGCTTCAATATCTTTATCTATAAAATGAGAATAGTAATAATACCAACTTCAGAGAGAATAATAACACCAATAATAATTTCTGTGAAGATCAAATGAGATAATTTATATAAATCACTTCACAAACAATATTTAAAGTATAAAATAGTAGCTATGATGATATTGGTGAAGATGAAGATGATGATATAAATAAAAGAAGATTTAAATAACTGGATATATTCAGTACTTATATTTGGACTACAGCAATATAATAAAAATGAAGCTATCTAAATTAATTTTCAGATTTCACATCATACCTACGGGTTACATTTAGTACTAGACAAAATATTAACAAAACTCATTTAGTGTCACAAAAAAATTAATAATCTCAGGAAAAATTACAAACAAAAAGGAAATTAAAGAGGCCTATCATTACCAATGATTACCCAAAGTAATCATCAGAAATATTTGGCATTGTTTTAAAATAGAAAAATTGATCAACAGAACAGACAGATAAATAATAAACAAGCAATCACATATATTAATCCAGTGTTTGATAAACCTCTTCTTCCTCTAGCAATTGATGCTTGCCTCATCTCAACTGTAAAATGAAGATGATAATAGTACCTACTTCTTAGACTGTTGTTAGGATTAAAAAAGATAATATTTGTAAAGGACTTAGTAGAGGACCTGGCACATAGTAGACACTTTAATAAATGCTTGTTTCCTTCTTTCTTTCCTAACACACTGCCAGTGAAACTCTAAATTATTCAATCCATTCCAGAAAATAATTTGTAATTATACTAAAACATTAAAACTGTACATGCCCCTTGACCCAATGATAGCCCTATTAGACAAATATCCCAACATCAGAGAAAGAGTGATGTACTGTGCATGCATGCGTGTGCATGTGCACACACACATATACACACACAAATATTTAAAGCAAAATTTACTATGGTACAACAACCAACCACAGTTCCAAAGAGCTCATAATAAGATGTTCTGTCTACCTCCAGATATGAAACTGAGAGGTTCAGAATACAGAAAAAAATATATTTTATTTTTCTTTCTTTTCTTTCTTTTCTTTCTTTTTTGGAGGAAGGAAGGTGAGTGGAGAAATGTGGCTAATGTGGGAATATGTTTTGCATGATTATCCCTATTTGTAATGGATTTTGCTTTTCTTATCTTCACAATAAGTAAGAGAGGAAGAAGGGAGAAAAATCAAACTTGAAAATAATATAAAACTAAAAAAAAGAAAATAATATAAAACTGAATTTAAGAAGTAATTTATTGTAGTAGTAAAGACCTAGAAAGAAATATAAGTGTCCATCAAGAGAGAAATGATTGAATGAATTACAGAAAATTAATGTAACAGTAATTGCTGTATATAAGAAATGATGAATATGAAAGATTCAGAGAAACTTGGTAATAAATGACCAAAGAAGCACAAAAGAGCAGAATTAAGAAAACAGTTAATACACTGAACACAATTGTATAAACAAATACAACACAAAGACTTTCAGAACTCTGATCATGAAATGATCAATCATGATTTAAGAGAATATAATTGTAAAGTATCCTTCTTACTTACAGGCAGAGAAGTAGCAAATAAGTATAAGCCATAATATGCAATTTACAAATTGCTCAATTTGTTCATTTGCTTTGCTAAACATTATTTACAACTAACCATTGGGACTTGTTAGTGATGCCAAAAAAGAAAAAAGTGCCAAAAAACTTATTATTTAAAGATTAACAAGAAGGTAATTTTTATTTTTAATAGCATTTTTTCCAAGTACATGCAAAGATAGTTTTCAACATTCACCTTTGTAAAACCTTGTGTTGCAAAATTTTCTCCCTTTTCCCTCTCCCCAAGACAACAAGCAATCCGATATATGTTAAAGATGTGTAATTCTTCTCAACATACTTCCATATTTGTCATGCTGTGCCAGAAAAATCAGACAAAAGAGGGAAAAAACACAAGAAAGGGAAGGGGGAATCAAGCAAACAACCAAAAAGTGGTGAAAATATTATACTTTGATTCACATTCAGTGTCTATAGGTCTCTCTGGATGCAGATTACACTTTCCATTCCAAATATATTGGAACTGCCTCGAACCACCTCATTGTTGAAAAGATTTAAGTTCATCACAGTGCATCATCACACAATCTTGCTATAAGAAGATAATTTTTAAAGGTCAAGATAAGAGAGAAAGATGAGAAGGTGTCTACAGATATCTGTGAAGCTTAATGTTATACAAGTTCTTATAAGAATGAATTAATTTAAACTAGGCTTCAAGTAGGTTTTAACTGTTTCCCTTGGTAGCCCACAGAAAATAGGTCTGTACCAAAAGATTACATAATAGCCTATGATTACAGGAATGAAAGAGTGAGAGTTAGTCAACACTATCAAATGCAATGTAGTCAACAAAATGAGGACTGATGCTCAAAGTCAATCACGGTATCCCTGATTTCTGAGCAAGCAGTTTCATTAGTGTTGAGGAAAATAACCACAGATCAAGTAACTGATAAATAAAGTTTTGACAGAAAATATAGGTTACTATTTTAAGATTTTGGCTGGGAAAAACATAGGGAGGGAAATGATAATTTGAGGTAAAAGGGCAAGAATATGTAAATGAGAATAGTGTAGTATAGGAGCAACAGAGAAAAGAACATTTTGGTTAGATCACAGAATGTAGAATATTCAATGAGACTAGAAAAACAGGTTAAGGTGAGAAAATAGACTATAAAGGATTATATGATGCAAGGAGAGAAGACCGGAAGTGGAGGCAGCATGGATTGGCAACCCTTTAGTTTGGCTGAAATTTGGAATTATGCCCCAAAGCCTATAAAACTATGTATATTCTCTAACAAGCAATACTACTATTATGTCTGTATTCCAAAAAGGTTTTTTACAAGTACCATAATTTATATGTACAAAAATTTTTATAGCAGCTCTTTTTTGATAGCAAATAATTAAAAACTGAGAGAATGACCATCAATTGGAGGAATGATGAACAGGAAGATTCTCAGAAAAACCTGGAAATACTTAAAACTGAAGCAAAATGTTGGAAACAAAATTCTGAACCCCAAATAAGGACATAGTAGATGAATAAACTCAGGATGAGTGAAGCAGTTTCAACTTTTAATATGTTTCTGCAGGAAACAAGTATGAAACCCAAAATGAGCCCTCACACACAATTCAAAAGCAAGAGCATAGCCTTTTATCCCTTCTCCATCTACAAAGTCTCTCCCCCATTCTTTCCTGATTGTCCTATAACATGCACCCCTTAATACATTCCTACTACATTCATTGTATGACCATTATTAAAATCAGCCTTAGCTCCTCCTGAGGAGGAGTTAATATTAATGAAGCAATTAAGCACACATACAGTTTTTTTTAAACTACACAACTAGTTTTATCCCTTTTAACCTAGTTTCAGGAGCTCTCCGACTCACCTCCTCTGGACTACTTTTAGTTTTCCTCCACTAAGGGAACTTAACTGTTTATTGTTTCTCACTAACATGAAATGAGCAGAACTAAGAGAACATTGTATACAGTAATAGCAATGTTGTATCATTAGCAATTGTGAATGATTTAGCTATTCTCATCAATACAATGACCTGAGACAATTCCAAAGGATTTAAGATGAAAAATGCTAAGTATCTATAGAGGAAGAAATTATCAATTAGTTGACTTAGACATACTTTTTCATTACTTTATTTTTCTTAGGGTTTTTTATCTGTTTTTTTTGGCAGCATAGCTAATATGAAAACATGTTTTTCATGACTATATATGTACAAGGGAAAAGGGAGAAAGGCAAAGAATTTGAAACTCAAAATTTCACAAATGTAAATGTTAAAAATTATATTTATATGTAATTGGGGGAAAGTTATATGTATATACATATATGCATATATGTGGATATATATGGTGGGACTAAATACATTTGCAAAAGGGTTGGCCTTTGCAAAGAGACATCTCTTTTTCAGAAAATGGGGGAAAGGTAAAAAGAATGGAGGGATATGTCAAGAGATGAAGAGATGGTGAAGATGAAGAGAAAGGCATGAAGCACCTCACATCAAATGACCTCAATTTTCTCAGTAAGGTAAGAAGCAAGGTCTTCAACTGAGAGAAAGGATCAGGGAGAGGAAAGTGTTTAGAGGCTCAGAAGAGAAGGTATGGACTAACTTCTTCAGGTAGTGGGATGAAGAATTGATTAAAGAGATCATAAAAAGCCTATCTTGCTATAGCAGGCAAACAGCAAGGAAGAAAAGAAGCATTAATTAAGTAACTGTAATGTATTAGGCATTTTACTAAGTCCTTTTCAAATATTATCTCATTTAATCCTTACAAAAACTCTGGAAGTGGGAGGTTTAACATCTGAGAAAACCAAGGCAGACAGACATTAGGTGACTTGTCCAGGGTCACATGAATAGTATCTAAGGACAGATGTAAATTCAGGTCTTCCTGACTGCAGACTTCCCCAGAGTCACATGAATAGTAAATCTGAAGCTGAGTTTAAATTCAGGCCTTCCAGATTCCAAATCCAGCATTCTATCCATTGCATCATCTCACCGACTCCTGGCACAGACAGGATAACACATTTAAAATGGCAGACTATAACTTTCAGGTTAGGTAGGAAAGCAATGAAGACAAGACAAGTTGATAAAGTAGGATTCAATCTACTTTTCCAGGCTTATTATAAAGTAGATCCCTTCATATCGACTATGATCCAGCGAAAGCTTCCTTAAGCACCCCTATCTCTTCCCTCTGTCCAGATTGTTGCCCAGACCTGGAATGCATGTACTTTTCACCTGCACACCTCAGAATCCCTAGTTTCCTCCAAAGTTCAACTCAAATGTCATTTTCTATATGAAACTTTTCCTATTAAGCCCAAATGCTAGTATTGCCTCCAAAAATTTAGCTTGTATTTAATTTGCATATGTTAATATAGATTTGCACACTGTCTTCTCTGATAGAATGCAAGTTCCTTGAAGATAGGGAACATTTTATTTGTGTACCTCTACCATGCACAGTGTCTGGCACAAAACAGACTCTTACATACTTGCTGTTTGAGAAAAGGAGGTGTGAAACAAATTGGCAATGTTACTGACATTGGCAAATAAAAATGAGAAGGATGGATTGTGTAAGAAGAGAAGAAAAATTATGTAAGTAGTGGAACTGATTAGGCACATAACAAAGATAAAACTAATGTTCAACAAACACAAGTATTTCACCTGCAAGGGTAAATCTGGGAGAATTTAGGTTTAGACCAATATTTCAAACCATAAACCACAATAACATTTAAATCTATAAATGATCTACACACACACACACACACACACACACACACACGATCATATTATTAAAAAATTAGAGGAACAGAGAAGGAGAAACCTTTCACATCTATAGACAGAGCAAAGTTTTTGACCAAACAAGGGATTAAAAGATTAAAAAAATGGAAAATTTTGATTACAAAAAAACTGAAAAGCTTTTGCAAAAAAAATTGTGAAGTTTGAATTAGAAGAAAACTGTTAACTAGGAAACAATCTTTGTAGAAGATTTCTCTGATAAAATGAAAATTAAGACAACTCTGAGGTACTACTACACACCTCTCAGATTGGCTAAGATGACAGGAAAAGATAATGACAAGTGTTGAAGGGGAATGGGAAAACACTAATATGTTGTTGATGGAGTTGTGAACTGATCCAGCCATTCTGGACAGCAAGTTGGAACTATGCCCAAAGAACTATCAAACTGTGCATACCCTCTGATCCAGCAGTGTTTCTACTGGGCTTGTATCCCAAAGAGATCATAAAGGAGGGAAAGAGACACACATGTGCAGAAATGTTTGTGGCAGCCCTTTTTGTAGTGACAAGAAACTGGAAACTGAATGGATGCCCATCAGTTGGAGAATGACTGAATAAGTTATGGTATATGAATGTTATAGAATATTATTGTTCTATAAAAGAAACGATCAGCAGGGTTATTTCAGAGAAACCTGGAGAGACTTACATGAACTGATACTAAATGAAATGAGCAGAACTAGGAAATCATTGTACATGGCAACAATAAGATTATATGAAGATCAATTCTGATTACTATGGCTTCTTTTCATCAATGAGATGATTGATGCTAGTTCCAATGATCTTGTGATGAAGAGAGCCATCTACACACAGAGAGAAGACTGTGGGAACAGTGTGGAGTACAACAAAGTATTTTCACTTTTTGTTGTTGTTTGCTTTCATTTTCTTTTCTTTCTCATTTTTTCCCTTTTTGATCTGATTTTTTTTTGTGCAGCATGATAATTGTAGAAATACGTATAGAATGTTTAATATATATTGGATTAAATGCCATCTAGGGGAGGGGGTGGGGGGAAAGGGAAGAAAATTTGCTGACAAATTTTTGCAGCAATATTGAAAAATTATCCATGCATATGTTTTGAAAATAAAAACTTTTAATAAAAAAAGAAAAGCAAAAAAAGAAAATTTCTCTGATGAGAGCTGATATCTAAAATACACAGAAAATTGATAAAGGAACTAGAACAAGTTATCTTCCAAAAGATAAAAATGTTCAAAGAATTTGCCAGGTCTCAAAAGAAGAAATGCGTACTAAAAGTAATAGGAAAAAATACTATGAATCACTGTTGTAAAAAAGAGAAAATGAAATTAAAATGACAAGTTTCTGCTTCATATCTATCCGATTGGCAAGGATGACCAAAGAGACAAAAATGACAACTGTTAAAAAAGCTAGTAAAGGACAGACTCGTTAACATATGAATAATGGAGCTATGAATTATTTCAGCCAATGTGGAAAGGAATTAGGAACCATATCCCCAAAGTCACAAAACTCTGTATACCATTTGACCCATCAATACTACTACTATGAGAGGAGAGAACATATACGTATAAAAGAATAGAAGAAAGGGGGATAGAAGAAAGGGGGACACAGTGGCAAGCAGGGCAATGTTAGAATCACATTAAATTTAGACTATATTTAAAGGGGAAAAAATGCCCTATGAGATTTTCAAGGTATTATATACAATCCTCTTCTGTTCTTTGGCTAAATAAATAGTGATGTTTGATGTTTGTCCATTTCATAATTTTTTTTTAAAAAAAGAAGCTATTTGGGATAATGGTAGTCAATAATATAGAAACTGCAGGAAGTTAAGGAATCATGACTCCTGTATGCATCAGATTAGAGAAGAGGAAATAGTAAGGTTTCCACTGCACACAACTTGAGGCATGTAGAATGATCAAGGGAAGACCAAGTTCCAGGTAACTGGTAGAGATGCAAAAGATTTTTAAAGAGGACAGATCTAAAAGAATTCATTCACAATAAAACTGAGGATATATTAAAGAGGCTTAATTTTAATTGGAGGAAGAGACAAAAATAACTTTGTTGCCCATACTTATTTAATATAATGATTGTTGCTAATAGTTTCTTCTTGTATGTGGGTAGTGGTGGTGGTGGTGATGATAACAGATACTGTGTTTTACTAAATAGGGCATAGGGAATAATATGTAGTCATTGCAGAAATCATGTGACAATAATACTATATGTAGTTATCTTTGTGTGTTTTACAGGCCATTTTCACTTGAAACTTTTAGAAAACTTTTATCATCTTCAAAAAAATGATTCCTGATTACTTTTTATATCATTCTAGGGAAGATAAAATTCTTTTTGATAAAATATCTTTTTGATAACATACCAAAAATGTTTCATATACAAAAAGATCTATCATCTTTTCTTGCTCAAAATAAAGAGATGGTTTAAAGATTTCTTCTCAAAAACCTCCCAATTTCTACTAGTGAAACCAATTTTCATTCATTCATTTTTCTATATATGAAACTCTGGTATATGATCTTTTACATTTCCCTCTCCCTTACTTCTTGTATCAAATAACTGACTAAGTTTACCTGATCTTACATCTACAAAATTATTTATATCTGTTCCTTCCCTAACTACTCCCAATGCCATCACCCTTGTACAGGCCTCCCCATACCCATAAGTATGATGCAGTATACTCTCAACCTGTCTATTTCATTTACCTCTCCTATCAATCCTTAATACAACTACCAAGTTAATCTCTCTAATGCAAAGGCATGATCATATTACCATTCTACTTAAAACCCTTTACCTGTTCTCTAGTGCTTTCTAAGTAAAGCTCAACATAGCCTAACATTCAAGGTCTTTACACAATCTGACAGTATTCTAACTTTCTGGCCATGTAAAAAGTTCCTCAAGAACAGGTATACCTTGTTTTACTGTGCTTTGCTTTACTACACTTCAAAGATAATGAAGTTTCGTTTTGTTTTTACAAACTGAACATTTGTAGTAATCCAGCATTAAGCAAATCTATTGGTGCCATTGTTTCAAAAGCATGACTTCACACCTGTGTATCATATTTTGGTAATTCCCACAGTATTTCAAATTTTTTAATTATTGTTAGGACTTGCTGAAGACGCAAATTATGCCTAGTGTTTTAGCAATATCTTTTATTTTTTATTTTATTTTTTTATTTGCAAAACATATGTATGGGTAATTCTTCAACATTAACCCTTACAAAGTTTTCTGTTACAAATTTTTCCTCCTTACTCCCCACCCCTCCCCTAGATGGCAGGATATCTACTACATGTTAATTATGTTAAAATACTTGACAAATCGAATATATGTATACATATTTCCACACTTATCATTGTTGTGCAAGAAAAATCGTATCTACAAGAAAGAAAAATCAGATAAAGGAAACACAATGCAAGCAAACATCAATCGAGAGCATGAAAATGTTATGTTGTGGTCCACATTTCACATCCCTCTCTGGGTGTATATGGCTTTCTTCAGTGAACAACTGGAAGTAGTTTGAACATTTCATTGTTGCAGAGAACCATGTCCATCAGAATTGATCGTCATATAGTATTGTTGTTGCCGTGTATAATGATCTCCTGCTTCTTCTCATTTCACTCAGCATCAGTTCATGTAAGTCTCTCCAGGCCTCTCTGAAATCGTCCTGCTGGTCGTTTCTCACAGAACAATAATACTCCATAATATTCATATGCCATAATTTATTCTGCCACTGTCCAATTGCTGGGCATCCATTCAGTTTCCAGTTTCTAGCCAATACAAAAAGGCCTGCCACAAACATTCTTGCACATGTGGGGCCCTTTCCTTCCTTTAAGATCTGTTTGGGATATAAACCCAATAGAAATGCTGCTGGGTCGGTTCCTTCCGGGGGTGGAGCCATGGTGGCGGAGATCAGACAGGATTCTCTGTAACCTCCTCTAACCTCCCCTCAAACCAACAAAATATGAAGCCTCTAGACTGATTCTGAAGCAAAAAAATCCACAATATCCGGAGAGCAACGCGATTCTAGAAGAAGATACTCTGGAGGAACCTCAAAACAGGTCTGTTTTAATGGGGCAGGGGGTGGCCTGCTGAACCCAGACTGAAGCACAGGGAGACCGGGGCAGGGAGCTGGAGCAGGGAGCTGGAACAGGAGTCAGAACAGGAGTGGGAGCGTTGTGCTTTTCACACACCTGGGAGTCTTCTGCGAGCCTCTTGGAACAATTTGTCCTGATTGTGGGCAGGTGGTTTGGAGGGTCTGCCTTTTGAGGGGGATAGATTGTGAACCACTGAACCCCTGATGAGCAACGTAACTAGCTGCCATTACAGAGCACCTTAAAGCAATCAATCAAATAACACGTCTGGTAAGCACCAGAAATAATTCAATCAGCGGAGCTGCCCAGCCCCTGACATAATTCAATCAGCAGAACTGCCCAGTTCCTGAAATAACTCAATCAGCAGAACTGCCCCAGGGCAAATTAAAGCAGCTGTCCCACCTTTGCCCTAAACAGACCTCACACCTTTGAAAAAAATGAATAAAAAACCAAAAAGAGCTCTCACCATAGACAACTTTTATGGAGAGAGGGAAGAACAGACCTCAAATCCTGAGGCCCCTAAAGGTAAAGCAACTCCAGAAAAAGCCCCAAAGAGAGACATAAATTGGTCTCCATGTCACAAGGCTCTCTTTGAAGATTGCATAAAAAATCTTAAAAGAGAGTTAGAAGAAACATGGGGAAATGAAATGAGATCACTGCAAAATAAAATAGAAAAAATGGAAAAAGAATGCAGTGAACAAAAAAATGTAATCGGTCAATTGCAAAAGGAACTAAAAACAGTAACTGAAGAAAATAAGACATTAAAAATTAGAATCGAACAATTGTAAATTAATGACTCATCAAGACTTCAAGAATCAGTTGACCAAAAACAAAAAAATGAAAAGATAGAGAAAAACATGAAATATCTCCTAGGAAAAACAACTGACCTGGAAAATAGATCTAGGAGAGACAATCTAAGGATTATAGGGCTTCCTGAAAGCCATGATGAAAAAAAGAACCTGGACACTATATTCCAGGAAATCATAAAAGAAAACTGCCCTGATATTTTACACCCAGAAGGCAAAATACTCCTTGAAACAATCCACCGATCACCTCCTGAAAGAAACCCAAAAATTAAGTCCCCCAGAAATATCGTGGCTAAATTCCAGAACTATCATACCAAGGAAAAGATATTACAAGAAGCCAGAAAGAAACAATTTAAATATCGGGGAGCTACAATTAGGATCACACAGGACCTAGCAGCTTCTACTTTGAAGGAT
>JAJPUD010001883.1:338074-350762 GCA_023553655.1 Myrmecobius fasciatus
ATCATCTTTACATTTAATGGTTCTGATAAAGGCCTCATTTCTAAAATTTATAGAGAATTGTCTCATATATATAAGAATTCAAGCCACTCTTCAATAGATAAGTGGTCAAGGGATATGAACAGACAATTTTCAGATGATGAAATTAAAACCATCTCTAGTCATATGAAAAGTTGCTCCAAATCACTATTGATCAGAGAAATGCAAATTAAGACAACTCTGAGATACCACTACACACCTGTCAGATTGGCTAAAATGACAGGAAAAGATAACGATGAATGTTGGAGGGGATGTGGGAAAACTGGGACACTGATACATTGTTGGTGGAACTGTGAACGGATCCAACCATTCTGGAGAGCAACTTGGAACTATGCCCAAAAAGTTGTCAAACTGTGCATACCCTTTGACCCAGCAGTGTTTCTACTGGGCCTATATCCCAAAGAGATCTTAGAGGAGGGAAAGGGACCCACATGTGCAAGAATGTTTGTGGAGGCCCTTTTTGTGGTGGCTAGAAACTGGAAACTGAAGGGATGCCCATCAATTGGAGAGTGGCTGAATAAATTATGGTATATGAATGTTATGGAATATTATTGCTCTGTAAGAAATGACCAGCAGGACGATTTCAGAGAGGCCTGGAGAGACTTGCATGAACTGATGCTGAGTGAAACGAGCAGAACCAGGAGATCATCATACACAGCAACAACAGCATTACATGATGATCAATTCTGATGGACATGGCTCTCTGCAACGAAGAATTGTCTCAAACCAGTCCCAGTTGTTCACTGAAGAAAACCATATACACCCAGAGAGAGGGAAATGAAATATGGACTACAACATAACATTTTCATGATCTCTACTGACATTTGTTTGCATTGTGTTGCCTTTCTCTGATTCTTTTTTTTTTCTTGTAGATAGGATTTTTCTTGCATAACTTCTCAAGCATTTCAACATTATTAGCATGTAGTGGACTTCCTGCCATCTAGGGGAGGGGAGGGGACTGGGGGTAAAATTTGTAATGGAAAGCTTTGTAAAGATCAATGTTGGGGAACTACCCATACATATGTTATACAAATAAAAAGCTTTAACAAAAAAAAAAATTTTCATTTCTCTGATCAATAGTGATTTGGAGCACCTTTTCATATGACTACAAATAGTTTTAATTTCATCCTCTGAAAATTGTCTGTTCATATCATTTGACCATTTATCGATTGGAGAATGGCTTGAATTCTTATAAATATGAGACAATTCTCTATATATTTTAAAGATGAGACCTTTATCAGAACCCTTAAATGTAAAGATGATTTCCCAATTTATTGCTTCCCTCCTAATCTTGACTGCATTGGTTTTGTTTATACAAAAACTTTTTAACTTAATATAATCAAAATTATCTATCTTGTGTTCAATTAAGAGTTCCAGTTCTTCTTTGGAAATAAATTTATTCTATCTCCATAGGTCTGAGAGGTAAACTATATTACATTCCTCTAATTTACTTATTATATCACTCTTTATATCCAGATCATGAACCCATTTAGATCTTATCTTGGTATGTGGTGTTAGATGTGGGTCAAGCCCTAATTTCTTCCACACTAGTTTCCAATTTTCCCAGCAGTTTTTGTCAAATAGTGAGTACTTATCCCAGAAGCTGGGGTCTTTGGGTTTATCAAAGACTAAAAGCAATATCTTTTAATTAAGGCATGTACAATATTATTTTAGGCATAAAATGCATGTACATTTGATAAACTACAATGTTGTATAAGCACAACTTTCTATGCGCTAGGAAATCCAAAAATTAGTGTGACTCAATTTACTGCAATGTCTACTTTACTGTGTTGGTAAGGAACTAAACCCACAATATCATTAAGGTATCCTGCAATCTAAAGCTCATTTAGTAATCTTGATTTTAAAACCAAATATTTAATCTCTTCAGTTTTTGTTACATATGTGCAAAATTCTAGTCATACTACAAACTGGATTACTCAATTACCCTTGCACAGTCATTATGGTTTCCTACCTTCATAATTTTGTTCATAATGTTCCCCAAACCCAGAATGTTTCCTTAACATTACTTCACTCTTTATTAAATGTGTTTATCCTTTTAAACATCTTTTGATTGAAACTACCTCTATGATGCCTTTCCTAATCTATCCAATCAATAATGACATTTCTCCCATTAAATCTCAAAGCATTCTTTTTGTACATTATGTAATACTTTGCATAAGTTGATAACAAAACAATATCAAATGAACTTTATAAGAAGGCCCTCAGTGGGTTTCATGGACCCTGAAGTAAAATTATATGAGGACATGGAAAAGAGTTGCACAGGATGATAATTACACTATGGATGGCTAACCACTCCATTGTTGGAGAATGTCCACTACAGTGAGATCACAGATACATTAGAGTTATGTTAGACTGTTTGGGGTCATGGAAAAAGCATGGTACTTACAATCCTTTTTTAGCACTGACTAGCTCTATGATCATGAGCAGTTATTTAATCTAAGCTTCAGTTTCCTTCCAAAATAATTCTAATATCCATAATTCTACTCCCTCATAGACTTGTTATGAGGATCAAATGAGATAATGTATATCAGATTATTTGGTAAGGCTTAAAATTTCAGACAGATACCAATTATTTCAGAATCATTAGTACAGTTGTCTTTGTATGTTCCTATCTACCAACCCCTGGTGGGGGGAGAGAGGGAAGACATCTCACAATTTGCAGCTTCCCTAAGATTTAGTATAGTTTTCTACATACAGAAGGTACTTAGTGTTTTTTTTTAAACAGAATTAAAAAATTAGAAGATAAAGGTATAGCTGAATTAGAGGGGAAAATGGACTCCCCAAAAATCTACTTCTTTTTAATACAAGTATTCTCCATCCTTGCCTGCCCATGCTATCTAAATGCAGTCCATCGTTTTTCTTAAGTTTGCCACTGGTTGCAGGATGATTTCAGAGAGGCCTGGAGAGACATGCATGAACTGATACTGAATGAAATCAGCAGAACCAGAAGATCATTGTACACGGCAACAATGAGACTATATGATGATCAATTCTGAAGGACATGGTTCTCTTCAACAATGAGATGTTTCAAACCAGTTCCAGCTGTTCATTGATGAAGAAAGCCATATACACACAGAGAGAGGCCTGTAGGATCTGAGGGTGTATCACAACATAGCATTTTCACACTCTCTATTGATGTTTGCTTGCATTATGTTTTCCTTCTCAGGTTTTTTTCCTGTACAGCAAGATGTTTTCCTGTACTGTATAAATATATATACACATATTCGATCTGTCAAATATTTTAACATAATTAGCATGTATTAAACTTCCTGCCATCTGGGGAGGGGGTGGGGGGTAGGAGGGAAAAATTTGTAACAGAAAGTTTTGCAAGGGTCAGTGTTGAAAAATTACCTATGCATGTTTTGCAAATAAAAAGGTTGTCACTGGGTGTTCACTTAATGTACTGGGCTCTAGAGTTTTCTATTTTAAGGATGAAAGAAAATCTTGGTAAGACGTGGAAAGAGTTCACAGTGACTGATCTTGTCACAAGTCCAGAATTTCTTGACTTAACTAATAAGAGTAAGGGAAAAGATATGTGGTATATGAGGGGAATGTTCTAAATAACAAAGCTAGGGTTGGCACCTTTATTTCAAACCCAGATTAGCATGCAGATGTTATCAGTCTCAACCAGCTAGCCTCAGGTATAACAGTCATGTTTACAAATGACATGACTCCAGGATTCAACTCAGCAGTGAAAGGGTTTGAATAGCATTAAACTGGCACATAAAGGCAGTGGAAGAGTTGGAGTGAGTCACTTGATGGATTTACTCAAAAATTTTATAGTGTGGGATATTTAGAAGCAAATAAGACTGGTACCTGTTGGGAGCCCTTGTTATACTGTGACAGAAAAATCACATGTAAGAAAAAGCTACACAATCAAATATAACCAAGTAATATTTGTGCTCAAGGGTTCGTATTTAAAGTCCTATCTCAAATGATTTAGAGAATATGAGAATAGTTCCTTTATTTATTTAACAAATATGGAATAACAAATTCAAGGTGCTCCAGGAGATATAAAAGAAATATGAGATAACATCCCTATCTCCAAGATCTTACAATTTAGGTAAGCAGATAAAGACATTTACACACACACACACACACACACACACACACACACACACACACACACAGCCTTATTCTATGATTAAGTTGGAAAGAAGAGAAACCTTGTGGTAGGAAATTTAAAAAGAGATCCTTGTTGCGGCGCATAATTTGCTTCTTCCTATCAAAAATAATAGTCCCTATGGATGTAGAAAGAAAGGTAGAAATGAGTATAGAAAAGGAAAGGGGACCCAAATACTCTTACAGTTCTTCTCTAAGAGGACTTCTTTACGAATAGAATAGCCCCTTCTAAATGGCTAATGAGCATCAAAATTTTGTATATAGTCCCTATTTACACTGCACAGAATTCTCAGAGCTCTGGACTAATCAATTAAAATGTATAGTTCTCAGGAAACTATTATAGCCTGTAGTAAGTGGTATCTATGCATATTATTCTAACCATAGCTATATGAAGATACACTGTAAAAGCACTGAAATAATTGATTCCAATGATTACCTTTACAATAACACAAATAAAATTGATTGCTCTAAACTGCATTGAATCAAACATAAAATCTTTTCTAAGATGAATGTTCTATGTAACTATTCTCCTAAGAGGAATATATAACTGTTATCAATGTTCTAAGCATGTTTATAATTTTGTTAAAATGAACATGATTTATATTGCTATGCTACTAAGAATGTAAAATTTGTAATTAAAAGCCAGAAAAAAGGAAATAGAACTTATCCTAATATTTCATAGAAACATGTAGAAACATGTAGAAAAATGCTTCAAAGAAATGACAATAGATGTCATAGAAAAATTACTGATAGCAATGAATTAAAGATACCTTCTATCTTTGCAGTATTCTTACAGTATTTAGGTTTTCATTTAATATAAGATGTAATTTTTATCATTTTATATCAGTAATAGACAAATTTAATAACTTAATATACTACTTCCCTGAAATTGACTCTGTAGAAAATTTTCTTCAGAATAATACTAGCAACAAAAAGATGTAAACTCTCCCTTCTTTAATAAAGTGTTTATTTAAAGATCTATATTAATGGTGATATATGAAAAAACAGTATTAAATCCTAACACAGTAGACACTTATTGAATGTTGAATAAAAAAATCTAAGCAATTAAATATGGATACACCTATAAGAATTCTATCTTCAATATAAACATTAATGGATGATGACTCTAGAACTAATGTCTCCTTATATAATGCTTTCCTTCAAAGAAGCTAAAAGAACTTTACTGACTTTGAGTACAAGGGCAAATAAAGAATTAATGGCAGATGGCAGATTTCAATAAATTTTCAATAAATCTAGAAATATTAAGAATAAGACAGCAACTAGAGTGAAAACTGCACAAGAAGGTATGAATGAGGCATGATGGCACTTTGTGGTAGCACAGAAATGAAAACAAAGTGGAAACCCATCAGTTGGATAATGACTGAACAAAAGTAATAAATATAATAGAGCATTAGTGTGCTACAAGAAAGGACAAATGTGATAAATTTGAAGAAATATGGAAGAGTTTGTATGAACTAGCACAAAATAAAATAAACAGAATCAAAGGAATAAATTATATAATAACAAAAATGAAAAAAAAATCACAAAAAGGAAGTCAAACTCTTAGAGATTGAAAAGCCAGAGAAGAGAAAATAAAACCTCTTCTCAGCAGTGTAGAGGGACAAAGGACAACAGAGAAAGGAGGGCAAGGAACAACAGGACATAATATTGTCCATAATGTGAGATGTTATAAGTGTTTCTGTTGTTTTTGATCGTTTCTTTTTAAGAAGGAAAGATTCAGTAGGAAGGGAAGTAGACAAGAATCTTTTCCAGAAATGATTTCAACATTTATTCATTCAACATTCAAGAGTATCAATAAAAACATATGCTTTAAAGAAAATAAGGAAAAAAATAAAGCATGGGGGAAAATATTCTGTATACAAGTAAAAGAACTAACAGTGAGGTACAGGAGAGAACATACTTCTACGCAGACTGCACAGAAAAATCTTCCTTTTTCCTAATATATGTAGACTGCTCTGTAAGGCCATATGTGCCTTCATACAACTCTACTATCCTGAGAAAAGTCTACAGAATAATTTCTTAATTAATCCTCAAAAAAAAGAGAAAAGGCAGGTAGTATTTCTCCAATCTAACAAATGAAAAAACTTAAGATATTTGGTTTAAGATAAAGCAAATCTGGGAGGAATAGAACTCCAAGTTGAAGATTCTATAGACTAGCTAAATTGGTGTTAAAGTAAAATCAGGTTAAAATTTAAGTGCAAAACTACTAAAAATGAATTCTTATAACAATATCCACTCACTTTCATTTCATATAATGCATAGCCAGTTACTACCCATTAAAGTCCCAGTAGTAATTGAAAATATTATATATGAGCAATATGTACGAGTTAATATTACCAAAAATTTTGCATCTCTTGACTTCTTAGGCTTAAAGTTTGTGCCTTAACCTCGCATCTTTGTTATTTTTTCATTTTATGTGAAGGTATAAAGTCACATTTGAGATATAATTCCATTAAACATACAAGCAACTTCATGGTCTATTATGTTAGATCAACTTTTTCTGTAAAAATAAATTGTTAAGGATATTATTCCTGGAACAGAATAAATTCTTGGAATTACTGAGTAACTTATGTACTGTACCACTGTTCCAAGAACACATTACTTATTTTATCATGACAAAGTAAAGTTATTAATCTTCTGGCTTCCATTTCAACAATGAGAAATGCTATAAGATGCACAGACACCTGCATTACATTTCAGCACAACTTTATATCATCCATAAACATTTCTAGTTTGGACACTTCTTCCAAACAAATGCATACAGAACACTGTATGTAGCATTTGGTTTTATGAAACTATAAAAGTTCCTTGTTGTTAATTACAGAGACAAATGTCTCACTGCACATTTGGTTACCAGATAGTATAATTAGTTTTCTACATTAACCTTTCAAATGCAAAGTCTGATTTTCAAGTATAAAATATTATAAAACCACAGAATTAAAATTCTTTATAGTGTATTTCCACAAATTTGCAAAGGGATATGTAATTCTAAGAAAACCAATTTTATGATTCTAATTTATAAGGATATTGATCATTAGGAATACTGAATAAGAACCTGATCTAACTACTTTATGATTTTCAAGCTATAATTTTTAAATCTATTATTCCATAATATATGAGTCTTTCCAAAGGAATTACTACCCAATTATCAACAGAAATATACCCTTTGATCTCTTTTGCTAGTTAGTGGTGAAGAATTTTCACTAATTTTTTATATTCATTTTCTTGATTCTCTCTTTATATACTAAAAAGACAGCTAACTGGAAGTAGATGGGTAATCTGTAGAGAAGAAAAGAGAGGGTTTCTATCCCAAACTAAAAGACTCATATGAAGACTGAAACTATAACCTCGACCTAGATTATATATATTGCAAAAAGGCAGGGATTATATCTTACCTGAAGACTATACTATAACACAGTATGTTCTGAATATAGCAGATGATAAATGTTTGTTGAACTAAAAAACTATGTTCTAATTGAAAACTAACCTGGCCAAATATCATAATATGATATATTATATTTGGGTCAATTCTTTATAAAAAATAATTGTCACCAAAAGTGAAGAAATGAAGAAAAAGAGATACTTCTGATGAATGAAAAAACACACAATGGTATGCTAACTGTAAGCATCCAATTAAATATATAAACAGGCAAAGCAAATTTTCATGTTAGGTCACTGCTTGTGGAGTTTAGACCTGTCAAAAACCAGTGGGTGGTATTTCAAAATGGCCTACTTCATTCTGCTAAATTTAGATATAATTTGAACCATACATTCTAGTTATCCAGTGTCACTTTCTACTTCTTTCACAAATCTTTCCCTCAATTAAATGATACTTTCCATATTTTCTACACAAAAGGCCCACATCCATGGTTTTACTATGAGATGCCTATTCCACGGTTTTAAATAATTCCACTTTCTTTTATTCATTTATCTCATTTTATTTTAAACATGATTATAAAATTTTTTTCATTATATAAAATATATATTCCACATGAAACACATATTGTTTATATGTATGAAATTCTCTAGATATTCCTTTGTATACTTTTTATATTCCTTATTCTAGTTAAGTTAGAAAAACTTGTTCTTCAGATGCCGAGTGTAAGACAGTATCAAAATCAGTCTATTGAGTCAAGTAAATATTATCTTAAGCTCTACTGTAAAAGTCTATGATGTTTTAAAATACATAGCAGTACTCTGAATAATCACTGGTCATTCACTTTTTCATTTTTGATTCTTCAAATATATGTTTCTCTCCTAAGTTCATGTCCTTCATATACTCTTTTTTTGTTTGTTTGTTTGTTTGTTTGTTTTGCTGAGGCAATTGAGGTTAAGTGACTTGCCCAGGGTCATACACCTAGGAAGTGTCTGAAATCAAATTTCAACTCAGGTCCTCCTAACTTCAGGGCTGGTGCTCTATTTACTACACCACCTAGCTCCCCCCCTTCATATACTCTTGATAAAAAAACTTTTGTTCTGTTCCACTTCTGAACAAATCTCATAGGTCAACAAATTTCTACTCTGATTTATATGATAAAAAAGATATCTTAAATAAAACATAATCCAATTTATCTTACTAAAGTTTCCAAAATCTACATTTATGTAGAGATAAGAATGAATTTATAACTAGATTATTCAAGAACTAACAAGTGTACTCATTCATTCAACATAGCGTACCATGTATACTATGCTAGATACACAGAATAAACTGGGAGCAAAAAAGAATGTTTATACATTGAAACAGAAGTCTAAATTCTTGCCTTCCAACAGCTTAAAAACTAGTTGGAGAAATAATACACACACACACATAAACTACAACATAAAGTAGACCAAAGCAACTGCTGCATGAATGAGAAATAAACAGTAGGAATTCAGAGGAGGAAAAAATAACTTCTAGTTAAGATTTTTATGAAGTATGTAGGATTTGAGTTAGTTCTAAAGATTGGATGTACATTCATAAGTAGGGATAGGAAAGAAAGGTTGGGGCAGAGAGGCAGGAGAAGATACCAAATCAACAATACCATTGTTACTAGGAAAAGCACAAAACTCTACCACCACCTCATTCCATTCAGAGTTCTCTGATTTTAAGTAGTGGACTACCAGAGCAAAGCTCCCATCCTTCTTCTCTGTTCCCTGCTCTGATATCTCTGTCTTCCAGTCTCATCCTGACTATTCCCCTTCCCTACATTACCTTTTCTCTTCCAGAAAGTCCAAGAGAACCCCTTTTCTATTGTTAACAAACTACCTTTTATATAGATGTGTGTCCTCCTCACCCAAAATAACTATTCATTTTGTATTGACTTTGTTGTTCCCTGCCCGGCCTGTGCAATAAAATATTAACTCCTTGAAAGCACAGTTTCTTTTTTGTCTTTATTCCCAGGAACTAATACAAAAGGCATTATAAATGCCCATCGAATTAACAGGATCAAATAGTTTGAAAACAGACAGGGAAGTAAGTAAGGGATAGGTAAATTCAAAGGATGTGCTTGTATTTGTACTCATCTGGTATACAGCCCCCTTGACTGAGAAAGTTCTCATGAGGAAATAGTTGAAACAGGTTGGAGGCTGAATGTGGAAGGCCTCAAAAGCCAGGAAAAGTAGTCTGGGCTTTATCCCACATTTTAACAGGAGAATCAGTGAAGAGGCAGGAAATTGGTGACCAACAGAATAATTTAGTTTTTTTAAGAAGATTAAACTGAAATCTTCCAATAGTATGAGAGAAGAATAAGCTAGGGAAAAGTCTAGATGAAGAGAGAATAGTTTAAAGGTTATTGTTATAATCTAGGTAAGAAATTTCAAAAATAAATGAGAGTCAGAAGAGTGAAAAAGGAAAGAATGTATGTAAAAGATATAATGGAGGAACAGAAATTACTTAATTTAATGAAGAGAAACTGATTAGTAAAGAAGTAGAGAAAATAAAGAGTAAAGGAACAGGATGGTAGCTAAAAGAGACAGAAGAATGAAGAGAGAAAGTATGACTACTGAGTCTTAACTTTATATTAACACTAGAGGTAAATCACAATCCACCTTCCCACCATCAATTTATTTAGTTTTAAGTACTTTGGTTAGCATAACAACATTTGATGATTCTCTTGATCCTTAAACAAAAACCTCATTTCCTCAGGAAAATCTCTAAAATTTGACTCAACAAATGATTTTCTAATTATCTCTAAAATCATTCTGTGAATCTGTCACCTGACTTTAATGTGATATAAATAATTAAAACATTTGAAAATGTTTGAGCAGTAAGTATAGTTTAGTGTATTAGACTAATAACAAACATCTAAATAAGAATTCTGTGCAAAAACATATTCTATTTAAAGTTTACATTGTTGTTCTAAGAAGTTTTAGTTGTCTCATTAATATATCCAGACTTTTTTCAGCATTCTTTGCTACTTAATCTGGATCTCCCTCCTCCTTGCTAATAGATAACATTATAATAACACCAAAAATTCCTATAGCTCTTTAAGGCTTACAAAGAACTTTTATACACCCTATCTCATTTGGTACTTACAATAGAACTATGAAGTAGGAATCAATTATTTGTATCTCCATTTTACAAATGAGAAGACTCAGACCTAGACTTAAGTATCTTTTCCATAATGCATAGAACTGGGAAATATCACAAACAGAATTCAAACCCAAGTCTCTCCTCTATATAATTTTGCTTTTCATGTGCATGGCCCCATTTCCTCCTGCCTCCTCTCCTCCTTTTCTATGCCTATCCAAATCTGACCCATCTCTTTAAAAAAAATTAAAATATATTTTATTTATGTCATTAAATATTTCCCAATTACATTTTTAAAATGTCTTAACATTCCTTTCTGAAAATTCTGAGTTCCAAGATCTCCCTCCCTCACCTTTTTGAAGGGACAAGTAATATATCAATTACACTTGTGAAATTATATAAAGTGTATTTCCTTCTTAGCCATGTTGTAAAACAAAACACACCCCCCAAAAATCCTAGAAAAATAAAGATAGTATGCTTCAGTTTGCACTCCAAAGTTCATCTCTCTCTGTCTCTGTCTCTCTCTCTCTCTAAAGGTGGACAGCATTTTTTTTTAACATAAGTCATTTGAAACTGTCCTAGATAACTGTTTTGATCACATCCTTTCAATACTGCTGTTATTGTATTTATTGTTCTTCTGATTCTGCTGTCTTTGCTGTGCATCAGTTCACATAAACCTTCCTAGGTTTTTCTGAAATTCTACTTATTCATTCTACTTATCATTTCTTATAGCAAAATAATATTCTGTCACAATCATATGCCACAACTTGTTTAGCTATTCCCCAACTGATGGGTATCCTGTCTTATCTTTCAAAGTCTGTTTTGGATCTTGCCTTTCCCTTTAAGTCCATAAGACCACTCTGCTTTACTTTTTTTGAATTGCCAAAGAACTTAATACTAAATTACTTATTTTGGCATTTACCTATGCTACTTAATTAGCCACAGAATACCTTACCATATGGACAGGTAGATGATGAAACACTGCATAGAGGACAGAGCCTGGAGTCAGGAAGACTCATTTTCATAAGTTCAAATCTGACCTCAGACACTTAGCTGTGTGACTCTGGGCAAGTGACTTAACCCTGATTGACTCAGGTCTTCATCCATAAAATGAGCTGGAGAAGAAAATGGCAAGCCACTCCACGATCTTTGCCAAGAAAATCCCAAATGGGGTCACAAATAGATACAACAGGAAAAAAAAACCAAAAACAGAACAGCTTTGCCATATATCATTATTTTAACTGCTACTTGAGTTCCTATAAGTCCCAACTAGATTATAAAGTTCTTAAAGTCAAGAAATATTTAATATTTCTTCTGTTATTCTCTCTTCTCACAGAACTTTTCTTCATGAGTATTCAAATCATTTAACTATTTATTATATGGGCAACATTAGAATATGGAAGTCTACATAATGATCCACTCCTAACCAATATTATTGCATGGTTCAAAATATAAAAAGACACCCCAAACACTTGGCAAATGATGTTTTATTTGATTCAGGAAGAAAAGTAACTGAAATTCCTCATATAATTTTTCAGAAGTACATTTAATTTGAAGATGAAGTTCTTCCAAAGTATATAACAAATTTGGTTTTTTCCCCTCAATTTCAATCTCATCAATATGAGGTATATTATCTTATAAATTGGTATAAATGGAGTTTCCATATGGCATTAAGTTGAAAGTTTATGTTCTATGTATTGAATAAAATGCTATAATTGTCCTTCCAGTACTTCTAGTAATAAACTTTTAAATTCACTGAATTCAAAGCTAAACAATACCATACACATGCCTGAGTAAATTGGATAGCAAATTCTACTTAAATCTATATTTTGAGAAGTATTGATATAAACTGAAAACATGTATTTTCTTTTTTTTTTTAATAAAGCTTTTTATTTGCAAAACATATGAGTGACTTTTCAACATTGACCTTTGCAAAAAAACTTTTTTTTCCCAAGCTTTTCCTTTCCCTCCCCCCTCCCC
>JAJPUD010001883.1:355823-374751 GCA_023553655.1 Myrmecobius fasciatus
ACACACACACACACACACACACACACACACACACACACACACACACATATCCCTGCCTGGGAGCTCTCTGAGAAGCCTTCCCTCTCATGGACAGGACCCTTGCTTGTTCTTTCTTTTTTCCTTTCAGGTTCTAAGTCTTGTGGGGTCCCCTCTTGCCTGCTTCAGACCTGGAGAGGTTGGTATGCCCCATCACCCTTAAACCTTAAACTCTCCTGCCCACCAGTACTACCTTTGAAAGAACCAACGCTATTGAGAATTGTAGAGCATTGACACGAGCCCCGAATGTCGACAACAGATCTCGTCGGGGTGGTCCCAGAATTGGGAGAACACGTGTGGATTGAGGATAGTCCAGAGAAAACTTGTCGATCCTGAGGATTCAAAGCGACAATATCGACTGTCTCTGTTGCCTCTTTAAGAACAAAATCCCTAAGGCAAAGGATTGGCTTAATGATATCAAAATAAAAGGAATAAACAATAAGCTTTTCATTAGACTTATTATAGGCATCTCTAAGGAACACAGAGCACATCAAGGACACTGTTTATTCTTAACATCCTCTGGGAGAGGGGGAAAATAATTGTATACCTCTTGGGATGTGCAGCACTACTTAAGAGCCACACTTCCAGAGTCAAAAGACCTGTATTCAAATTCCATCTCCATCACTTATTCACTTATTCCTGGATTGATCTAGGGCAATCCAATCTAATAAACATTTATTAAGCACTTCTCCATGCAGGGAGCTATCCTAAACACTGCAGACACATTTAGTAAAAAGATAATCTGTGTCATCAATGAACTCACAATGTAAAGGGAGAAAACCACCCAAAAACTTTTAGCCCTGAAAAGAGAAAGGATAATTGATGAGGAAGTCACATTTCCTTGAACCACAGTTTGCAGAGAGCTTGAGTTAGATCTAGGATCTTTTTGTGAGACTTTAAGATGGACCAAAGAGTTAGGCTACAGTATGGGTTGTCTCATAAAGCTAAGTGCAATTCAAAATTGCATTAAGTCTTTTAGGCCACCAAGTATAATACATCTCTGATCATTTTATATGCTAGTGAGTATTGGAGGACATGGTGAGTGATAGTAGCACCATATGTTCACCATGGGTCCCACTCAATGAGACTATACCACTGGTATTCAACTCATAAAGAAGTCTATAACAAGATCTCTGCCAGCTACATTTAACATTATCTTCTATTGTATTTTTATTTATTTTGTTAATATTTCCCAATTACAGTTTTCATCTATTTCTCCTCTAGACGCTCAGGAATGGTGATCTGTGTTTGATATGTACTGTACACTAATTGACAGTTACCCATGTTTCATTCAATTTCTTCCTTCTCTAGTGGGTTACCAAATAGAAGAATTGCTAGTCCTGTAGCCCACATTATTAGTGATCACCTGTCTCTGCACTTAAACAGATAGATTTTTGGCAAGCAGGCAATCTGTTGCCAGGACATGCCAGGACATACACATTATTAAAGGCATGGTTTGTGAATACTTAGGAAGTAAAGCAGTGATCAATGTGAGCCAGTATGAATTAATAAATAATAATTCCCACAAATTAAGCTTAATTCACTTTTGATAGGACTATTAAATGTACGCAGAAGAGGAATTCTGTAGGTATCATATACACATATTTCACTGAGCCATTTAAGTGAGAGAACTCATAGTTGGGATAGATCTTAAGTTCTATAGTTGGAATAAAAATTATCTGTACAAATATAGAAGAGAGAGATGACTAGATAATTCACAAAAGAAAAATAAAAGAAGTGTATGTGGGGGGGAGGAGGAGTTAGGAGACTTCCAGCTCAATATGAGTTTGCAATGTGACTTAACTTCCCCAAGAAAAGAAAGGTCATGGAATCTGAAATTTCATTCAGAAAAGCTTATTCTTTAGAATAGCAGTTCTAAACCTGGAGTCCGTGAACTGGTTTTTCAGATATTTTGGTAATTGTATTTCAATATAATTGGTTTTATTTGTATTTTATTTTATGCTTTCTGAAAATGACATTCTGAAAAAAAGAGTCCCTAGGCTTCACCAGACTGCTAACAGGACCATGATATAAAAAGGCTGAGAACCTCTAGTCTAAAATGGGGAAGTTTATAGCCTTCCCTATCCTTTTTCCCATTTCAATTCAAAAAGCATTTATTAGGTAGCTACTATATAGCACATACTATTCTGAGTGCTGGAAATATAAAAACAAAATATTGTGCCTTCCTTCAAAGTTTCTACATTATTAGGGGGAAACAATATATACAAAAACAAACAAATACAAAATATGCATAAAATAAATTATTTTGGGAAGAGCTCGACCCAGTTAAATCAGAAACGGCCCCCTCTAGGAGGTTGCACTTGAACAAAACTTTAAGGGAAGCTAAATTCCAAGAGGAACAGATAGGTGGCAACGGATAGAATACTGAGCTTGAAATCAGGAAGACTTGTCTTGATGAGTTCAAATTCTACCTCAGACACTTGCTTAGTGTTGATTATCTCTGTATATCTCAGTCTCTTCATCTATAAAATGAGCAAGAGAAGAAATGACAAACTTTGCCAAGAAAGTCTGAAATGTTAGACATGATTGAAATAACTAAACATCAAAAGGTTCTAAAAGCAGTAGTATAGAGAAAGAGCTTTGGGGACACTAGCAAACAGTCTGACAGAGGTGGGAAAGAAAATGTCATCAGACTATATATGGGACTTATTTTCAGTTTCTATCACTACCTTTTAGGATACCAGAACAAAGTTAGGGTTCATCCATAGAAGGGAAATCAGCATGGTAAGAAAATTCAAGGCTTGTCATAGACTAAAGAACTAAAAATGATTTGCCCAGAGAATAGGCAATGTATGCAAGACAACAGTAATCTTCAGGTATTTAAAGGATTGTCCTCTAGAAGGGGTACTCAATTTGTTATGTTTTGCTCAAGAGGGCAGTTAAGAGTGATAGGAATTTCAAAGAGGAAAATTTAGGTTCACTAGAAGGACAAAATCCCTAACAATTATAGCTAACCAAAAATTGGATATGTACTTTGGAATCTAGTGAATTCACCATTCCTGGAAGTCTTCAAACTAAATCCATACCAAATTTATTCTTGTTTTTGCTTTTCATCTGCTCTCCCTATTCCTCTCTGACCACC
This sequence comes from Myrmecobius fasciatus, assembly GCA_023553655.1. Taxonomy (NCBI): domain Eukaryota; kingdom Metazoa; phylum Chordata; class Mammalia; order Dasyuromorphia; family Myrmecobiidae; genus Myrmecobius; species Myrmecobius fasciatus. Next base: position 358,963 of record JAJPUD010001883.1, read on the forward strand.
CTAAATTGAAAGTCAGAAATCTTAGTACTCAAATTTGTCTTTTTAAAGCTTCTAAAAATCTCTGCCCAAAAAACAAAGCTGAGAAACAGACTGACTAAAGAAGATTTAGGAACTTTAAAGCCTGTGAATATAAAATAAGGTTTTATTACACTGAAACTATGATGAAATCATTGAAAGTTGTCATACCAAGAAGCAAAATCTTAAGGAAGGTATTAGCAAATTAGCACTTTCAGTTCAAGTGAATTCCATTTACCATAGAGAATCCTATATGTATAGTTAAGAATAAAAGCCAGATATAATAGAATGGTTTGGAAAATTCAGCTTCATTTCCCTTGAATCTTCTGCCTGACATGAGACGCAAGACTAGAATATAGCTGGGAAGAGAATACTTTCAAAAGCATTTTCTATGGTCCGTTATTCTGAAAAGGTGGTCCACAAACTCTGGATCATGCTAATATTCATATCAAATCAACAAATAATTATTGAAAAACCACTTCATAGGGGCAGCTAGGTGGCGCAGTGAATAGAGCACCAGCCCTGAAGTCAGGAGGACCTGAGTTCAAATCTGGTCTCAGACACTTAACATTCCCTAGCTGTGTGACTCTGGGCAAGTCACTAACCCCAATTGCCTCAGCAAAAAAAAAAAGAAAGAAAAACCACTTCATATAAGATCCTATGCTTTTATATAATGTATATACTTTTGATTTTGGCAGGAAAATACCAATAATTAATGGCTTCAGGTGTCTACAAATTAATATACAAAATATGTATGGCAGGATTAACTAACAAAAAAATTCTAATGTAAGAAGGCAAATGTGACCTCACAGATATCACTGAGACTTGAATTTATGAAGTTAATTTTTTTTAGACCTTGTAAAAAACTTTTTCTTCAGTCTTATTCAAATTTACCTTTTTAGATTCAAGCCAGTGGTCTAGTCTTTCAAAGGTTTTTTTGGGGTACTGATATTGTCATCCAATAATTCACTTTCCCAGTTTTTTCTCATCTGTGAATTTGACAAAGCTGACACCTCTACCTTTATTATCTGAATCAGTGCTACATATGTTAAATATTGCAGGGCCAAGAATAGACCCCAAGAGTACTCTCCTAGAGACCTCTTTCCAAGTCTGCATCAAACCATTAAGAACTATTTGGTGTATAGTGACTCAAATAAATCCAAATCTGCCTAATTGTATTCTCACATAGCCCAAATCTCTCCATCTTTTATTAAAACAGATCAAAAGCCTGGCAGAGAAGCATGGTATAATAGTAATGAGGAATTTCAATTATTTGAACATCTGATGGAGCTCTTCATGCCAAAAGCAGAGCAGCTAATAATTTCTTGACTTTTTTAATGATCATTTTATCCTCTAAAAAGTGCAGAAAACCACACAAGGAAGTTATATTCTGGTTCTTATTCCAACCCATAAAGAGCATCTGGTTTGTGAGGTGACAATGATCAAAACTTTGAGAGGGAGAAGTAATGGTTCCATTTTATAATTTGTGGTAGAAAAAAAAGGAAAGCTGAGAATAATCTGACATGTGTCCTAGATTTGGGGGGAGAAGATTTCACAGGTAAAAGAATATTTTACAGAATTTTCACAAAGAAAGAATAAATGGGATCCCATGGAACTAAGTATTACTAAAGAGAGAGAAAGAAGACAGAGACAGACACAGAAAAAGAGACAGATATGGATGCAGACAGAAACAGAGAAGCACCATCTTCCAGAAAACTATACTTGGAAAAATGATCTAGGATTGCTAAGCAAGCAAATAATCATTTTTTATCAGTAAACCTGAAAAGAAAGCCATTGCTTCTAAAACAACAGGGTGAGTTATTGGAAAACAAAGCTTTTACCTCTGTGTAGCACTTGCACAGGAGGTCCCTTAGTCTAAGTGATTGTTCCATTAGCCTAGCCTTGCTCATCAGCTCCACCTAATGGTCATATGCAGAAGATGGAGACTAGGGCATATAATAGAAGATGACTAAGTTATTCCTTCCACATGTACTTGGGTGCCTCTGCAATATGAAAATCATGCACTGTTACTTAGAAGGGTTCTTAGAGGTGCTGTAGTAGTCCACAGTACATTTTGTGAATAATAAGGGCCATCTCCAGTCTCCTAGTGTATGTCTTTCCACTGGACCCAGATGGCTCACGAGGAGAAAGAGAAACTGGTGATTTAGCACAATCCTGAATTACTTAAATCCAGTTCATTTGAATATCATGGAATCCCCTCTCATATGTCATGGCCCTCTTCAAGAATGAAGAACAAACAAGGATCTCTGTGAGTAGTAGAAAGAGCTGCCCTATTGGGGATCCAATTAGAACTGATCAGTTGGGCAACATACCTTTTCCTTTCCTTTCATTTTTTTTCTTCTTTCCCTTCCTTCCCATCTGTCCACAAAAGGTATCATACCCTTACTTCTGAGTGCTCTGCCCACCTGAATATAAATTTTGATTGTTGATTTGTTCAGGATGACTAAAGATGGCCTCAGATATAGTGGGAGACCATAGTCTTTTTAAGCTAAAGTCTTTATTAGATCTCAATAACTGAACCAATGTCCAATAGTAATTAAGGCTAGGTAAGAAATGAGGCAGAGAATGGTCTCTTTTACCTAGTCAAAAAAAAGTCATATATGGCATGCTTAAAAAATGTGCAGACACAAACTAGAGGAATGCTTTATTGACTAGAAGAACAAGGTTTAAAAAATATTGACAGAGCAGTACTGAATCTATTAAGAAATTAGACTAAATCTAATAAGATAAAATGTTATAAGGATAAGTGTAAAGTCATACTTGGATACAAAAATCAACTTTACAAGTAAAAAATGAAGGCAGTATAGTTAGACAATAGTTTTTAAATGACCTGGGGGTTTCAATCACTAGAAGCTCAATCTAGCCACTTACCACCTTTACAATCTTTTTATACTTTACTCCCTTAAATATATTCTATAATCTGTTGACTGTAGCTTTCTTGATGTTATTGGAACACAGTGCAATTTTTCTCTTCCCTCCCTCTTCATTAGCTGTCTTCCATGCCTCCAACATTCTCCCTTCTTGACATTTGTCACAACCAGCTCACTGCCCTAGTAACCTCCACTCTCAGATTGCTTCCTATCTACTCAGTGTATATCTTTTACTTATCTCCTTACTCATTGTCTCCCTCATTAAAACATGAGCTGCTTGAGGGCAGGGATAGTGGTTTTGGACCCTTGTACTTACTAGCTTTAAAACCATGTCTGGCACCTGTAAGCATTTAATAAACAATTGTAATAGACTGATAATGTCCAGAGGAAGACAACAAGGAGGGCAAAATTGAAGTCATGCCCTATAACTAAAGAAGATCAGAAAAGGAGATCAGCCCTTTCACATATTCTGTTTCATCTCAGAAGTTATATATAAGAGCAACGGGGAAAAATTGCAGAGAAGAATGGTTCAGCCTGATGCCGGGGGTGGGGGTGGGGGGCGGAATTGCTTAGCAATTAGAGCTCTCTACAATTAGAATCAAGGCAACTAGGTGGCACAAGTGTTGAGTCTTTGTCTTCAACTTTCTGAGTTCAAATTCAGCCCTAGTCACTTACTAGCTGTGTAACCCTGGACAAGTCATTTAATCCTGTTTGCCTCAGTTTCCTCATCTGTCAAATGAGCTGGAGAAAGAAATGGCAAATCACTCCAGTATTTTTGTCAAGCAAATCCCCAATGGGGTCATGAAGAGTCAGACACAACTAAACAACCACAATAAAATTAGAAAGTAGGAAAAGGGCCCCTTACTTTAGAACCTTAATCAAATTGTGGATGACTATCTTTCTTTACTTACAGCTTGGAATACATAATCTCTAAAATGCCTTACAATTCTAAAATTCTTTGATTCATTTGTAGCATTTAAAACAAATAAACAATAACAACCAAAAAACCCTCAAATCACCCAGACATTACTGACAACAGAATTTTATCATTAATTTATTAAGTGGGTGTGGGTGGGGATGTAGGTGTGGGTATGGGTGAATAATAGAGATGCTCAGCTCATGCATTGTACTACCTGAAAAAGGAACCTGAAAATTTTAGGATTAAATACTACAAAATAACTTAGAAAAAATGGTCAAACTTGTTTTTTAGCTAATATAGATAAAAAACATCTGTATAATTAATAATAATCTTAATAATGACTTAACTATAGATAGTAATAATAATAATAAAATCTGTATAACTAATAATATAAATAATCTGCATAGTAATGATTTTAATTATAGAGTAACTGATATTTTTTTATTAAAGCTTTTTATTTGTATAACATATGTATGGGTAGTTCCCCAGCATTGATCTTTACAAAGCTTTCTATTACAAATTTTACCCCCAGTCCCCTCCCCTCCCCTAGATGGCAGGAAGTCCACTACATGTTAATAATGTTGAAATACTTGACAAGTTGTGCAAGAAAAATCCTGTCTACAAGAAAAAAAAAAAGAAAATCAGAGAAAGGAACCACAATGCAAGCAAACCTCAATAGAGAGCATGAAAATGTTATGTTGTGGTCCATATTTCATATCCCTCTCTCTGGGTGTATATGGTCTTCTTCAGTGAACAATTGGAACTGGTTTGAGACATTTCTTTGTTGCTGGGAGCCATGTCCATCAGAATTGATCATCATGTAATATTGTTGTTGCTGTGTATAATGATCTCATGGTTCTGCTCGTTTCACTGAGCATCAGTTCATGCAAGTCCCTCCAGCCCTCTCTGAAATCATCCTGCTGGTCGTTTCTTACAGAGCAATAATATTCCATAACATTCATATACCATAATTTATTCAACCACTCTCCAATTGATGGGCATCCCTTCAGTAACTGATATTTTTAAATGAAGAATTTCAAGATGCTATATGATTATCTCATTTGTTCCCCAATTCCAAATAGTTCTGTGAGATAGATGCTATCAGTGTTACCTCTTATAAACTTTATATAATCATTTAAGTTGTAATTTGTATTATATAATTTATAATATAATTTTTAATTATAATAGATTATAAAATAATTTATAAAAGATAAAATCTTTGGCATCTAATAGAACCTTTGGTATTGGAACTAAATGAAGTAATGTATATATTATAATTTTATTTTGTATTAAGCTATATTATAATTATGTTATATATTCTAAATAAATTATAAGACATTGCAAAATGTTTATATTGATTTAAGAAAAGAGGATTAGAAAAGAGAAGTGATTTGCCCTGTGACTTGGACATAGCTGATAAATGCTGAGGATAGGAGTCAAACCCAGGATATAAAACTCATTCTGCTGCACAATGCTACTTCTCATATATCTAGTGAGGTTTTTTTTTTCTCTTAAAAATATATTTGCTTATATACTAGTGGGGTAAAACACACACACACACACACACACACACACACACACACACACACTCAATCACACGCAATGCTAAATCAGCAGTTTTGACACTGAAATAATTTATTCAAATTATTTTAGAAATCAGAAAAAAAGTGTTATTTTATAAAACAGTGGTTAACTACAAAATTCCTGTAGGTATATAAGCCTAAACTTCAAAGGTAGAATGTTCAATATATTATTACCTCAGCAAACTCACATTGACTACTGATGCATGCCTGCTCATTGCTAAAAGGAATTAGTGGTAGGGGAATGTGTCAAATTTATATTTTGAAGAAGTTCAGGAAGTAGAATTCATGTCTGAATTTGTTTAAATGAAATCATTTCATATTTGATTTTGGTTTCAAGCTCTAAACATGTAATAAGTCTGTTTTTGGGCTGGTTAGCACATAACATTTTGAGTATACATTGGGATATTTGAAACATCACAGGTGGGTTCTAAAGTATACATAGTCCACGTCAACTTATATGCTGCATCCATTAAGCCTACAAAAAGTTTCTGTATTACTTCTCAAGCATTTCAACATTATTAACATGTAGTGGACTTCCTGCCATCTAGGGGAGGGGAGGGGACTGGGGGTAAAATTTGTAATGGAAAGCTTTGTAAAGATCAATGCGGGGAACTACCCATACATATGTTATACAAATAAAAAGCTTTAATAAAAAAATAAAATAAATAAAAATAAAAATAAAAAAATAAAAGTCACGTCCATGAGAAAAAAAACTTTCTGTATTAATTATCTAACAAGGGAGTATAATTTCTGTTTCTGTCAGGTAATACTTTACTCAAACCATCAGCTAAATGGTCTCATCAGAATGTGCACATACATGAGAGAAGCTCACACAGCAGTTTACAACCTGTACTGATAATGTTGTAAAGTTAAAGTAGAGGATGATAGAACATGCTGCAAAGAATTTTTTTTAATTGGAAATCTATGGTTCTATCTTATACCTTTCATCTGGATAAAAATTTATGACACAGATGTTGAACTTCAATCACAGTTTTATTAGATGTAGCAAAAATAAAAGGAAGAGCAAAACTAAGGCTTCCAAAATGGAGCCTTCTACCTCAAGCATAACCAAAACCCTTTTATCTTCATCTAAAGGTTATAGAAAAAAAATTAAAGGAAGAGTGTGTGTGTGTGTGTGTCTAGGATCCAGGCTCCAGGTTTCAGAATTACACCAAAGAAATCTAAAAGGAAAGTGAGGATTTAAAATTATTATTCCCACTCATTTCAACCAATAAGAATTTTAGGATAAGCCAGTTTCTACTGCTATGTCTCTCCTGGTATAAATTTGTTGCTATTGCAAGGATCTCAGTCATCTCTATCTCTAGGCACTTTGATAGGGGAAACACTAATGGCTTTCTTCCCATCATCCTGACCTCTGTCAGATAGTCTCTGGTAGTATCAGCATTAGTACTTAGTGGTTGCTGCAACCAATATAGCTATCTAGAAAAATTGGCTAAATTGTAATACCTCCTCATTCTAGGTGCCCTTCATGACTTACAGGAAGAAAGTCCTTGCTAAAGTAAACGTTAAAAAGTACAGCTTTTATTTTCCTATCCTGACTTAGGGCTTTATGCTTGTTTCAAAAGCAAATTCTTGCAGACTTCCAGAGAAATGAAAATAGTGGTCATCAGAAAAGAACTCTTGATGAGAGAAGAAAAGTAAAAACCAGTATTACTATTCACTCTCTTTAAATCATCATCATCAGCCTTAGACCAGAGGGTGATTATTCAAATAGAAAAAAGGAAAGGCAAAGCAAGGGTCAGGACCAAACATGAGTAAAGATAAGATATTAGAAACAGTTATTCAATTTTGACAGGTTTGAAGATACATGTATTTACTAGTTGTTTTTTTTTTTATTTTGGATATATTTAGTTAATAAGTGTCTGAGACAGGATTTAAACTCAGATTTTCCTGACTCTAAGCTAAGTACTCTATCCAATAAGCTAGTTAGCTGCCTATTTATTGGATATAGGTGTTACAAAATTGACTCCTCCCTCTATGACAATTATCACTGTAGAATTTTTAAAAGGATATTCATGTAGTGCTTTAAAGGTTTACAGGTGCTTTCCTTAAAACATCCCTGTAAAAAAATAGTACAAGTGTTACAGATCTAATGGCCCAGGGAGCAAAAGTGCCAGCTCCCACAGATGGGGTGAATAAAACCCCAGCAAACAGCCCCCTGGTCCTTGATAGCTAGGTGGACTTTAGGGAGGGATAGTGACAGCAGAAGACTTGTTGAATTTAAGTGGAATTTAAATGGACTTTTGTTGTGGTGGCCCCTAGTTGAATTCCCATAACTACTCCTTGAGGCAAACAAGAGTAGATATTGATTATCTTGTCCTTAAATGGGTCTTTGTTTCAATGGCCCTTGTAGAATTCCTTTTCTATTTCCTTGCATTAACAAAATTGTCATGACCCAACAGTTACTGTATCCAATCAGAAGGCCAAGTTATGATGTCAACCCCTGAAATTATTTTTCTCTTCTATAAAGAAGAATCCAACTTATTAATTTCTTTTTAGAAACTTAGCCCAGTTACTAAGCATCACAAAGGAAAATCCTTTAGGAACTTTACTGGGCTTATTAGACAGCAATTTATTTATTTTTTTTATTTACTTATTTATTTATTTATTTTTGCTGAGGTAATTGGGATTGTGACTTGCCCAGGGTCACACAGCTACGAAGTGTTAAGTGTCTGAGCCAGATTTGAATTCAGGTCCTCCTGACTTCAGGGCTGGTGCTCTAACCACTGTGCCATCTAGCTACACCACAATAGCTAGTTCTTTAGGAACTTTATGGTATCTTTCCATTTGTTAATGGTGAGTTCCATTAGGGATCTTGGCCCTCTCCTTTCTTCTTGTTGATCTGATCACTAACTCTCTTTTGGAATTTATCTACTTCTAACAATATAAAATAAAATCTTTACTTCTTGATTTGGAAATGGTCTAAACTTACAAATTCTTTTGAGACACCTCACAACACTGACTCCAAACCTCAATACATTTTTTGGATACAATCCAGCACTCCAAGATTTGGTGGCCCATATGGGGAGAGTTTTGGAATCCCAATATATTTTTGAGATTCAGTGCTTCTACCCTGCATCCTACTACTTTCAGGGGTCCTCAGTTCTGAATTCACATAGGCTTGGTTCAGTTCTGGAGTCCACTCTCTCAGGATATGGTTCAGTCTTTTTCTTATTGTCTCGGACTTTTAATAACCTCACCCTGGAACCAAAGGACAAAATCACTTAAGGATTTTAGGTGGCCTGCCAGAAAGGGATTATTAGGGTCTCTCCTAGAAAGGTACTTAAATATAAAGTAGATCAATTATAGAACTGTCTTTTATTCTCCCCATCACAAGAGAAATGCATAAAACACTAAAGACTCCTCAAGTATATTGACAAAGACCAAAATTTACCTCAGTGCTTAGGACCTCCTCCTCTAGAAATACCTAACCATTTCTGCAACCTTCGCAATCTGCAATATTCCTTTGTAAGACCTTCTCCCTGCTCCCACTGACTGTGACCTCAGTTTTCTGATTGCCCCAGGCCTGACTTTATACTCCTCTCAGACTTGGCTTCCTGATTCCAAAACCATGTTATTTTTCAGTCATGTCCAACTCTTTGTGACCCCACAGCAGGCCAGATCCTTCTATTCTCCATTAACTCTTAAAGTCTGAGTTTGTGTTCATTGTTTCCAAGACACCATCTATCCATCTCATTCCATGCCTTACCTTTTCCTTTAGCCTTCAATCTTTCTTAACTTCAGGGTCTTTTCCAAAAAATTCCAGTACTATCTTCATCCTCCCTTTCCTTTAGTGTCTCTTCTACCCACATTAGAATGTTTTTTCCTCAAGGGCAAACACTGACTTTTTTTTGTTGTTTGGATGTGAATCCCCAGCATGTAGCTCAGTGCTTGGCTCTTAGTAAGCTATCAAAGCTCCCTTCCTTCTTTCCTTTCCTCCATTAAAATATTCAAAACAACCCATTCTTCCTATTAAACTCTCCTTGAAGGTTGATATTAACAAAGTTAATATTTAAACTTCATGAGACTGTTGAATTTGGCTTTGTACTATCTGAACAATTCATGCCAGACTCAATAAAATCACGTGGTTTGGGCTCATTCACCATCAATGGTCATCTCTAAGAAGGGTAGTTGCAGACAACTTTTGCTGCCAACACAGACTGAGAAACCTAAGAACTCCCAAACTCTCAAACCCATGAGTTTGCCACAAAGGATGGAAATAGCCATTTCAGGATTACTGTTCTTTTGTTTGTGCTCTGGAAAAGAAAAACAAAGTTAAAGAGGCAGTCAGATACATGGGGCTTATCTAGGCAAGACTGTAACTTGCATCCATGTACAGCAGTCCCCACTGCTGGTAGGGTAAGAAAGGGAGAAAAGAAACTCATCTCCAAGTTAAGAAGTCCAAACTATTATAGGCCAGGATTGAGTCAGGCCAGTCTGGTGATTCAGGTTTATAATTAGAACAAAACATTATATACTCATAAACCATCTAATAATAATAAGGGAAATAAAGTTTATTTAACCACAACATGGAAAGAATATTCAGCAAGGATAAAAACATTAAATCAATTAGCACTAATTCCCCTACTTCTGTGTGGACTATGCCGATCTATAGGCAAGTCTTTAAAGGAATAGTGTTCTGACTTTTGTTGTGCTAGCTTTTGTACTTAGGTGACCATGAGGATATGATAGTGGTTTGAGCCTTAGCCTCCCTGGAAAAAATTGCATCATTTGAGTGGTTCTAATACCTTTTAAGGAGAAACTAACCTTTTCTAAGTGGAGTAGGTATATAGAAAAAGCTAGGCCAGCCTATTAGGCAGGTCTTTAGGAAATACTGCTGTTTGGTGACAAGGTCTTCTTCAACCATTCAAATAGACTTAGAGCTATTTCGTGGGTGACTCTGACCTCAGGGATCTGAAAAGTGAGATATCACTGAAGGAGAAAAAGAAAAACTAGCTTAGAAAAATAGCACCACTGGGGCAGCTAGGTGGCGCAGTGGATAGAGCACCAGCCCTGAAGCCAGGAAGACCTGAGTTCGAATCTGGTCTCAGACACTTCCTAGCTGTGTGACCCTGGGCAAGTCACTTAACCCCAATTGCCTCAGCAAAAAAAAAAAAAAAAAAAAAAAGAAAAATAGCACCACCTTCTCCCCGCAACCCCCAAAAAAGATCAGGAACATAGCAGCCTCTTTAAAAATAGAAACTGAATATGGAAGAGAATAAAAGCCAGAATTCCCAAGCTTTGCTTTTCGTCTTTGGAAGGATTAACATCATTTGTTAATGGTGTGGTCTAGGTGGTGGATTTTTGCAGTTCACAATGAATTTCCCAACGAAAAATGTTAACAACAGGAGACAAAATCCCAGGAATCCTCAAGGCTACAGATTGTATTATAACCTTTTCAGTACAATCACAAATCATCTTGAATCAGGGTCATTCATTTATAGGAAGGGTCATCAACTATGAAGTCATTAAACATTAAACCTGACCCAGCATCAGGGTCAGTATTGAATATTATACTGTGCCACTCCCTAGCCCACAAGCCAAGATTCCTGGGAGCTCCATGTGAAAGAAATACCAAAATCATTGTCACTTAGATGCCACTCCTGAAGAATTGTCTAGCTTCTTTCAGAGCCTCTCAGTATTGACCCTGGCACTGGTCAGGCTTTTGATGCTGCCCACTATCCCTAGGGCCAACTGCATTGCCCATTGTTCCAGGACATACTTCTTCCCACGATATACTGGGGCATAATTTACACTTTTTGTCTCTATTCTCAATTCTCAAATGGTCTCTGAAGTCTTTTCAAGTGCCTCTTCCAATTTCTTAGTCTTCATGGTACAGTTCCCAGGAGCTTTCTGAATATCATATAAAAAGTTTCAAGCAGTACTTTAAGCACAATTCTTAGACCCACTTAAAATCCTTAGGGACTTTAAGCCTACCTCAGCTGGTGAGCCTAGAGGTTACTAACACTCCCAAATTTTTTTAAAAAATCATGCAAAATCCAGCGGTTTACAGAGAACACTTTCACATTTTTCACACTTGGGTTCTGAATACAATTTTCTGTTTACTATCACAGCATCTGGCCAGGAGTGTATAGGGTATTTTGGGAGGACTGGTCTTTCTAGTATGAAGGCTTGCCAAGCTTTTTTCAGGGCTGGTCATCAACTTTAGGTGTCCACTTAGAGCTTGGATGGACATTGAAGACACCAAGGTTATCCATTGCATCCCAGGCCATCATCCATTATCTTCCCTTTTGTCCTGTCACTGAACTTCAAGGACACTCAAAGAGAGAATGAGGCTGACTTTTTTTACTGTGTGACTTTGCCTCACTTAAATCCAACTAATCTACAAGTCAAGACATCACTCATCACCACTATTTTACTATTTTTCTAATGGACTATTTGTGCCCAGCATGTGATAGAGCTTTCTGGACTCATATTGGACTGATCAGCCACAACTGAACACACTGTACCCTGACCCCAATATCAAGATGGCAACAACAAAAACAATAAGCTGTAGCTTACAGAATATTACATATTCTGTAGCACCAGTGCTACAAACACAGAAGCTTCCAAGGATTTGCCTTCTTCTGCATCTACTTTAACCACGATGTGAGTACAGTGAAATTTTGATCTCATTCTATTGAATTTTGCTAAGTGTCCTATTCTAGTACTTAGGCCAGTGTGGTGGTTCACATTCAGAAACAGAACACGTGAGACATTCATAAACTATCTAATATTAGAATGAAGATTACTTAAATATAGTATGGAAAGGATATTCAGCAACAAGACAACATTGATTCAGTAAAGTGACTCTTTCCTGCCTCCTCATTGGCCAAGATGGTTCACATTCATAAGCAGAAGGGAGGGACAAATATCTGACTTTGAATTTGCTGGGTTTTGTGTAGGGGCCAACAAAAGGCTAATGAATAGTTCAAGCCTTAGCATGAACAATAATTAAGTCTCAAGGATGGTTGTAGTACTTTAAAAAAATAGCTGAGTTTTTTTGTCTTCAAAATATATGCAGATATTCAACATTCACTCTTGCAAAACCTTGTCTTCCAAATTTTTCTCCCTCTCTTCTTCCCATTCTCTCCCCTAGACAGCAAGTAATCTATGTTAAACATGTGCAATTCTTCTATACATATTTCCACATTTATCATGCTACACAGAAAAAATCAGATCAAAAAGGAAAAAAATGTGAAAGAAAAAAAGCAAACAACAACAAAAAAGTTGAAAATACTATATTATGATCCACATTCAGCCCCCACAGTACTCTATCTGGATGCAGATGGCTCTCTCCATCACAAGTCTTTTGTAACTTGTTTGAATTACCTCATTGTTGAAATAAACATGTCCATCAGAATTGATCATCACATAATCTTGTTGTTGCTGTATACAATGATCTCCTGGTTCTGCTCATTTCACTTAGCATCAGTTCATGTAACTCTCTCCAGGCCTTTCTGAAATCATCCTGTTGATCATTTCTTATAAAACAATAATATTCCATAGCATTCATATACCATAACTGAGGGGCATCAGTTTCCAGTTCCTTGCCACTACAAAAAGGGCTGCTATAAATATTTTTGCACATGTGGATCCTTTCCCCCCCCCTTTTTTTTATTTTTTTTTTTGCTTTTTGCTGAGGCAATTGGGGTTAAGAGACTTGCCCAGGGTCACACAGCTAGGAAGTGTCTGAGACAAGATTTGAACTCAGGTCCTCCTGACTTCAGGGCTGGTGCTCTATCGACTGCACCACCTAGCTGCCCCCTTTCCCCCTTTTTTAAAAAATGATCTCTTTGGGTCATGGATGCAGTAGTGACATAGTTTAACAGGTCTTTGGGCATAGTTCCAAATTGCTCTCCAGAATAGTTGGATAAATTTGTCTGTAGTACTTTTAACGAAAAAACTAGCCTGGCCTGTATATGGATAGAGCTTTTGGAAAAACTGGTCTAGTTTAGTTAACAGTGCCTTAGGGGAGGCAGAGCCAAGATGGCAGTGAAGATAGGGACTCCCCTGAGTACTCCCCCAGATCCAAATACTTCAAAATAATGACTCTAAACAAATTTAGGGTATCAGAACCCCCAGAAATTACAGAGGAGAACAATTTTCCAGCTGAAGGCAGCTTGGAAGGTCGGCAGGAAGGCTGTGCTGTACTGGGATGGACTTGGGGCACAATCACAGTACAGGCTATGCCAACAGGACCCAGGTTCCAGGAAACCAGGAATAGGAGGTGGGGCCTCTGAATCTGCAGCAATGGCAGCAATCTTCTGACTTCTCAGAGGCCAAGGGCAGCTCATCACAAAAGGTTTGGCTCATTATGGTGTGAGAGGAGCTCCAGCTCAGGGTGGGGCTTTGGTAGTCCCTGAATCAACAGCAGTGGCAGCCACATTGCAGTAGCAGTGCCCAGGGCAGCTGCAGCAGCCTCTGGAGATGTCAGCTCACAGGGGAGACAGTTGGTCAGAGGGAGATAACAAAAGCCCATTTTCCTGGCTTTGAGGCAAGACTGTTGCTTTGCACATACTCAGAACTGGGTAGCAGCCCTGACTCACAGTATAGGTCTTTAGAAGGATTTCTGAAAATAGCTGCACAAAACCCCTGAAACTTGGGACATTGCACCCTCCATCCTGGAGACAGAGCCCCACTTAACAGAGAATTAAAAGCCAAGGAGTAGGCTGGGAAAATGTATATACAACCAAAAAAGATTCCCACCATAGAAAGTTACTATGGTGACAAGGAAGAACAAAATACATACTCAAAAGATAATAAAAAAGCTTTTACATCCAAAACCTCCAAGAAAAATAAGAATTGATCTCAGGCCATGGAAGAGCTCAAAAGGAATTTTGAAATCAAGTAAAAAGGTAGAGGGAAAAAATGGGAAGAGAAATTAGAGTGATGTGAAAGAAAATACAAAAAGCTAATGAGAAAAATGCCTTAAAAAATAAAATTGGCCGAATGGGAAAGGAGGTACAAAAGCTCACTGAGAAAAATAATTCCTTAAAAATTAGAATTGAACAAATGGAAACTAATGGTTTTATGAGAAATCAAGATAAAATAAAACAAATCCAAAAGAACAGTGTTTTAGGAATATTGTTCCTGCTCTTACCAAGGCACAGCTTTTCAAAGTATCTGACACTTCCTACCCTTGCCTAGTAGGGAGGAAGAAAACGGAGAGAGTTAGAAGTTGTCTGTTTTTTAAAAGCAGGGAAGTGTGGAAGCATTTGGAGATCCAATGAAGCTCCCATTTTCAGAGGTGCCTGCCCACTTGAAAGGGCCGTTGTATGCTTCCAGAGTTCCAGAGAAGGTGCCCAAGTTTAACAGATCAGGCAGGGCACCTCTGATTACATAAGAATTATTTCTATAAGTCAGAAAACTAAGACCATGAGAGACTTGGTAGCTTGCTTAAGTGCACATTATTTTATTTATTTTTTTTTTTGCTGAGGCAATTGGGGTTAAGTGACTTGCCCAGGGTCACACAGCTAGGAAGTGTCTGAGACCAGATTTGAACTCAGGTCCTCCTGGCTTCAGGGCTGGTGCTCTAATCACTGCGCCACCTAGCTGCCCCCAAGAGCACATTATTGTTGCTGTTGTTTGTCCTTCATTCTCAAAGAGACCCAATGACATCAGAAAGGTGATAACTTGACCTGCAAGTGAATTGTTTGCTTTGTTTGGATGAGTGAGGCAATTGGGGTTAAGTGACTTGTCCTTATCACAGAACTAGTAAATGGTAAGTGTCTAAGGCCATATTTGAACTTGGGACCTCCTGACTCCAGCACTCGTACTCTATCTACTATATCATCTAGCTGCTCCCTTGCAAGTGAGTTGGATTTAAGTGAGGGTAGTCTGTGCAAAGTCACCAGCCTCACTTTCTCCTCCAATGCCATCAGTGTAGAGGAGAGAAGAAAGGAAGGAAGGAAAAAAAAGAAGGAAGGGGGAGTAAGGAGGGAAGGAGGGAAGGAATGAAGGAAGGAGGGAAGAAAGGAAGGAGAGAAAGAAGGAAGAAAAGAAGTAAGGGAAGGAGTAAGGAGGGAAGGAGGGGAGAAAGGGAGGAAGGAAGGAAGGAAGGAAGGAAGGAAGGAAGGAAGGAAGGAAGGAAGGAAGGAAGGAAGGAAGGAGAAGGAAGGAAGGAGGAAGAAAGGAGAGAGGAAAGAAAGAAAGAAAAAAGAAGGAAGGGAGGAAGAAAGGAAAGAAGGGAGGGAGGGAGGGAGAGAGAAAGGGAGGGAGAAAGGGAGGGAAGAAGGAAGGGAGAGAGGGAGGGAGGAAGAAAGGAAGAAAGAAAGGAAGGAAGGGAGAAAGGAAGAAAGAAAGGAAGGGAGGGGGGAGAGAGAAGGAGGAAGGGAAAAAGGGAGGAAAGAAAAGAGAG
>JAJPUD010001884.1:0-16032 GCA_023553655.1 Myrmecobius fasciatus
TATATAGTTTACCTAGAATTAATAAAGTATCTCTTTCTTATGCAGCAGATACCCAGATTCAGACTAGAAAGTAATGTAAAATCAAAAGGATTTGAAACTGGATGAATGATCCAAATCAAGTAGTTATTAATAGTTCAATATAAACTTGGAAGGAGGGGTCCCATGGAGCATACTTAAGATCTTTCTTGGCACTGTTGTTATCAATGACTGGGATAAAAGCGCAGATATTATGCTCATCAAGTATGAAGATGACACAAAGCTAGGACCTAATATAGTGGGATGGCAGTCAGGATCTAAAAAAAATACTGGCCGGAGCACAGGCTAAATCTAATTAGATGCAATTGAATAGGGATGAATGTAAAGGCTTACAACTGAGCTCAAAATCCAGTCTCACAAGGACAAGATGGGGGAAGACTTGCCCAACAGGAAGAAGGGTTTAGTGGATTGAAAATTGTGATGTGACCACCCAAAAAGCTAATAGGATCTGGGATGCTTTAAGAGGCCTGGCCCCCAAAGGCTATGGATGGAAGTGATAGTCCCTCTGGAAAATGTCAGACTTTATCTAGAGTACTGTGTTCAGGTCTAGATGTCACAGTTTAAGGATAATTTTGATAAGTATTCAGTGAGAGACAGGAAATAGGTAGAAAGTTGATTGGATTAGGAGTCAGAAGTTCAGACCTACCTTTACCACTTACTGGCAAGTAAATTCACCTTCTTGGCTGCTATTTGGCCCCACAAGAGGTTGAATTTGATCATTTCTAAGGCCCATCCAATCCTAACATTCTATGATCCTTGATCTCTGATGGTTTGTATTGACATAGGACAAATTTGGGAATTTGGAGAAGATATACTTAGGGAGAAGAGACAAGAGGGAGGCTGAAATAAAAGGTAAGAATTTCTGCCTATACGTACAGAATAGCAGAATAACTTGAGGATACTGAGAGAAGTGGGGGATGACATGAAATAAGTGGCTATGAAGAAGTGAAAAGAATTGACTGTAGAAGAATTATGCTGATTAGAAAGAAACTAGTGAAATTCCTACAGAATTTAAATAAATTATTCCCCTCTCTGGGACTGTTTCCACTATAAAATCACAGGGTTAAACTAGAAGATCTCTAAGGATTCTCTTGGCTCTAAACCATATTCCTCCCTCCCACACCCACCATGGTTTTTCATTCCATGATTGTGAACTCCTATAAGAAAAGTAGTAAAAACATGACTGTTTACTTACTACATATCACCAGTGAAATGTTTACAAAGTCCCAGAGCTCCTTGCCTACAAATTCATGACTAGATTCCCTACTTCAAAATTGGCAAAATTATTTTTAGAAACTAAAAATCAAGAAATTTTTTTCAGTTGTTTGTTGTGGTTTGTTTGGGAATGCCTTGATCTAAAATATACTTTCACCCCCAACCTAAAATTATAGCTATAATAATTATAAATCTCCAGTGTCAAAACAGTCAAGAAATAAGAAAATTATAATAGGTAGTCAGAGACTTTCTATGCAGTGATCTGGAAACTTGTTGCATTAAAACTTAAATCATGTGACTAAGGACTATACATAATAATTCCAGCTTTAAAATGCCTACTGGAATGCACAGTATTTTAAGAGGCTTGCTATTATTGTAAAAGGGCTACAAACAAAAGGCACTTCTTCATTTTAATCTCTAACAATCTTTGAACAATATAAATTTAATTTAAAATACACAAAACAACATTCCTCCTGAGAAATAAAACAAGAACATGATTTTTCAAGTGTTTTCTTTACATGGGACCTATAACAAAGGCATTATGAAGTAGTACAATCTTCCCCAAAAGGAAGAAATTAGAAAAGTTATATGACAATTTGTAAATATGGGAGATGGGACTGGAACACAGGTCTTGTGACTATGGACTAAATGGGGATCCCCCCCAAAAAAAAACCACCCCTGTGACAAGTACACAAAGAGCTTTATGACTATTGAGTGTTGTGTCAGATGACTAGAAGGAGCTCCCAGGAAATGATCCTATCACCACCAATGATTCTGGCCACTGGGGGTGGCAAGAAGCCAGCTGATAAGCTGGCAAGAAGGCCAGCTTATCATTATGCAGGTTGAGTCAGTAGCTGGGGAAAAGGAAACAGAACTAAAAAACAAGATCCTGGTCCAAGCCAAAGCTGGGATGGTATTAGGGAGAATACCAGGATACCATCTTCCCAGACTGGGCTAGTAGGAGAGAAAAGAGAGACAGTTGCCGCTGGTCTAACGCATGAGAAGTCAAATAGCTAGTGCTACCCTGCAAGCCCAGAGAAGGTGGCCTTGGGACTAAGACCCAGCCTGCCTTACTTGGGGAGCCTCACCTAGTTTTGGTTTTTTGGATTGTTTGTTTTTTTTTTTTTTTTAATCTGCCTGTTCTCTATGAGTTGTACATTATGAAAAATGACATTAGTGTCCAAGAAGAGCCTGTTTTCCTCCAAATGAAAATCAAGAGAAACTAGCATGGCAAGATGAATGAATGAAAAATATCAATTATGTATATATAATAATTATTATATGTACTACATTCAGAGAATACCACCAGAAGATAAACAGTCTCTTCTCTCAAGATCACAGAGAAGATAGCATGCAAACAACAATGTACAAAAACTTTAGCCAATATAAGTAGAAATAATCAACAGAGAAAAGATACTCGGATTTAAAAGGATCAGCTTCCTGATGTGGAATTTTAACTGGGCCTTGAAGGAAGCCAAGGAAATCAGGGAAGCCAGGAGACAGGCAGAGAAGGAAAAGCATTCCAGGCTTGGAGAAAGCCAGTGAAAATACCCAGTCTGGTAGTGGAGGGTCGGCAAGGAGGCTGGGAATTACTGAACAGAGAGTTTTCGGGGGTGGGAAGGTGAAGACCAGGTTATGAAGGGTTTTATATTTAATCTTGATTGTGAGGAAAATTCTTTACTGTTTACAAAGCATTATATACATGACTAACAACTAAAATCATAGGAAAACACAAGGTAGAGAAAGTAAACTCTATTGTTGCCAAGATTGCCTTGAGTTCAGCAGGATTACCCATGCCTAGG
This sequence comes from Myrmecobius fasciatus, assembly GCA_023553655.1. Lineage (NCBI taxonomy): Eukaryota > Metazoa > Chordata > Mammalia > Dasyuromorphia > Myrmecobiidae > Myrmecobius > Myrmecobius fasciatus. The sequence goes on from JAJPUD010001884.1 coordinate 3,054, forward strand.
AGTTAGGAAAAGCCCTGGGTCCTCAAAGTGTGAATTTTTTGACAAGATATAAATTCACTTATGTCCTTTTTACCAAATTCCTTTGTTCTGGTATTGACTTGAATTCCCAACTTCAGAATTTCAGGAACAATTAAGAACCAATGAGTTGATAACATATAGCTGATGTTCTTACACTGGTGCTGTCCCTTTGGACTGAGCTTTTAATATGAACTATAACCATTCCAAAAGGTCTGATAGAGAAAGCAAAAAGGCTCCATAAAGGCACAAATCTCCTGAGAGAGGCCTGTGCATACAAAATAGATGCCCCCTAACCCTAGAAGAGGAAAAATAAGTGCCAGATGGAAGCACAGACCAATGCAGAAAGCTCAATAGGGAGGTGGAGATGCAGGAAAGATGCCACCAAGACATATGAGAAAGGAAAGAAGCATCCCACAGCCAGAAGCCCTGATATGTACAAGCAAGTACAATATATCCTTTTATTGATACTGTGAATCATAATCAGTGACTCTTTCGATTGCATACTTTTAGATTGCATATTAAACGAGTTCTCTTCAACTAAAGATACTATTTCTTTATTTTCTATTGTATCCCAATTGAAGTCACTAATAATATTCCTGAAATAGATGAAGATGGCTGACATTAGGAATTTCTCACCAACAATCAGAAGGACTTGGAAAAGTTCCAAGTTTTCACCTAAAAAGAAAACAACTCAATCTCCCCACCCCCCACTCCACCCCCCCAAAAAAAATGCATGTTTCACACAATATGATGGGGGAAGAAGAGAATGAGTAACCAAGAAGAAAGATAAAGCTGGAGTCCAAATCTCCAAAGTAGATTTATTATTTCATTTAGAGAGTAGTAAACAATTATCTTAGCTGACCACTTATCTCTCTAATGGCTATCCCTCCCTCCCTTAAAAGGACTTCCTCACCTCCATTTCTTAGAATCCCCTCATTTCCCACAAGGTTCAGATACTCTGGAGCACTTCCATTCACCAAGCTCATTTATCTCCCTCCCAAAGTCCATTTGGTATTGCTTACCTGTTTACATAATGTTTTCCACCCAGGAGAATGCAAATCCCTTGAAAGATTTTATTTTCACTTGCTTAGTACAGTGCCTAATAATGCCTAGGACAGTGCCTTGCACATAGTAGGTAATAAAAGGAATATTTATTGAAGTAAATATCAATTAAGTATTATAAATAAGAGAGTCCATAGGAAGAGGTTGAAAAAGTTAATGTTCAACAAGTTATCAACCTAATTGATAAATGGCCAAAAAATATGAACAGAAAATTTTCAAATGAATAAAGTAAAGCCATTTCTCATCATATAAAAATGATCTAAATCATTATTGATTGAGGGGGTGAAGCCAAGATAGCAGGGTAAATCACTATTGATAAAAGAAATGCAAATTAAGACAACTCTAGAGTTACCACTTCACACCTCTCAGATTAGCTAAAATGACAGAAAAAGAAAATCATAAATGTTGGAGGGGATACGGGGAAACTGGGACACTTATACATCATTGGTGGAATTGTGAAATGATCCAACCATTCTGTTAACAATTTAGGGGCAGCTAGGTGGTGCAGTGGATAGAGCACCAGCCCTAAAGTCAGGAAGACCTGAGTTCAAATCTGGTCTCAGACACTTCCTAGCTGTGTGACCCTGGAAAAGTCACTTAACCCCAATTGCCTCAGCAAAAAGCAAAAAAAAAAAAAAAATTTGGAACTATGTCTATACTCTGGGACTGTATCCCAAAGAGATCACAAAAGATGGAAAAGGACCCACATGTGCAATATTTGTAGCAGTCCTTTTTGTGGTAGTGAGGAACTGGAAATTGAGTAGATGCCCATTAGTTGGGGAATAGTTGAATAAGGTATGGTATATAATATTTCTTATATATAAGAAATGATGAAGTGTCTCATTTCAGAAAAACCTGGAAAGATTTACCTGAACTGTTGCTGAATGAAGTGAGCAGAACCAAGAAAACATTGTACACAGTAATAAGATTATATGATGATCAGCTGTGATGGATTTGGCTCTTCTCAACAATGTGGTGATTCAAGGCATTTCCAATAGACTGGGAAGGGAAAATGCCATCCACAACCAGAGAGAAAACTATAGAGACAATGTAGATCGAAGCACAACAAACTTTTTTGTTTACTTTCTAATGGTTTTTTCTTCTTTTTTTTTCTTTTTGCATGGCATGACAAATATGAAAATATGTTCATAAGAATTATATATATATATAACCTATATAAGATTGCTTGCTGTCTTAGGAGGGGAGAAAGAGGGAAAAAATTGTGTAACATAGTCTTACAAAAATCAATGTTGAAAAATATTTCTACGTGTATTTGGGGGAAATATACTATTAAAAAATTATCCTCACACACATACAAAAAAGTTAATATTCAGTAATAATTTTAGTGGTCCTTAACAGAGTTAGGTTGGTACTGCTTTTCACCCTAGCCTGGTTATATGTCACTATCACATCAAATCCAGTGTCTTTGCTTTGTATTCAAGATACTCAATCAACTGCTTTCCCCTTATCCAATCTCAGCTCTCACTCCCACAAGACAGTCCCTGTTTCAAGCAGAGCAATCTGTTTGTTATCCCACACACGTCTAACTAATTCTTTACTCCATTTACTGTCTGTACCGCTGCTTTTGGCACTTAATCACATACTGCCTTATTTTTTTTCTTATTTAACCACTTCATGACTGCATATTACATCCCTCCCTTGATGCATTTCTAAGATATTTTGATATCAGAACTGAAAAAAACTACAAAATTACTTCTGTAAGATCCCAACAAGTGATTATCTAGTCTGCTTCAGTATTCATGACAAAAACACTTCTCAGTGACAATGATAAACTCACAAGGCAACCCAATTTTGGACAGATCTAATCTTCCTTTAAGATTCCCAGGCCATCTCTATCCCCCAGCCTTGTTCCCCCTAAGAATAACCAAATCTTGTCAAATGTCCTTAAGCTGAACCTTTCTATATTAATTCATTCTTCCAATTGGAATATGAGGTTTTTGAAAGCAGAGACTATCTCAGTCTTCTGTTTGTATCATTAATATGTAGCACAGATCTTGGCACACAGTAAGAGCTTAATAACTTCAGTCAATAAATATTACTATGTGCCAGATACTGTAATAAGTAGGAGGGATACAAAAGAGGCAAATTTCCTGCTCTCAAAGAGTTTATAATCTAAGAATGGAGACAAGACATAAAGATATATACCAAGTAGTCTATATGTGAGACAAATAGGAAATATAAAAGGAAGGCACTAGAAGTGAGTTTGAAGAAGACTTCTCATAAAAAGTAGGATTTTGGTTAGGATTTGACAGAATTCAGGGAGGCCAATAGTTGGAAGCAGAAAAAGAATGCTCCAGATATGGGGAATAGCCAGAGAAAAAAAATTCCCAAAGCCAAAGGATAGAATGTTTTGTTCATGGAACAGCTAGGAGGCCAGTGTCACTGTATCAAAAAGTATATGTTGGGGGGCAGCTAGGTAGTGCAGTGGATAGAGCACCAGCCCTGAAGTAAGGAGGACCTGGGTTCAAATCTGGTCTCAGATACTTAACATTCCCTAACTGTGTGACCCTGGGCAAATCACTTAACCCCAATTGCCTCAGCAAAAAGCAAAAAGTATATGGTGGGAAGTAAAGTAAGACTGGAAAGGTAGAAGAGAGGTTATGAAGGGGTTTGAACACCAAACAGAGAATTTTGTATTTGCTTCTGGTGCCAATAGGCAGCCACTAGACTTTACTGAGTAGGGAGAAGAGCAGGTTGATAATGATGTAATTAGACCTTTGCTTTACAAAAATCATTTTAGTGACTGAATGGAGAATGGATGGAAATGGGGTAAGACTTGAGGCATACAGACTCACCAGCAGGCTATGATAGTAATCAAAGTGTAATGCCCCAAGGAATGGGAGATGCTGTATTGTTTGGGGCACATAGAGTTTGAGAAGTCTACTGGACATCCAGTTTAGCATGTCTGAAAGGCAGTTGGAGGAATGATATGACAAAAATTAAAGGCCCTATTCCCCAAGTACAGTCCTCACCCTCAGTCCCAGTGCTATACTTCTCATAGAAAATATTTTAATTCCTATCTCAGTACCTTAGCATATGCTATTTTTATCTGAGGTGCCCACTCTGTTTCCATCCACTCACTTCCACTACTTCCATTAAGACTCAGCACAAATCTAAGCTCCTCCAAGGTATCCCCCAAAACTCTTTTGTACATGTACATGTTGTTTTCTAACTGTTTCATCTGTCTATGGTTTTCATTGCTCAATTATAAACTTCAAGAGTGGGGACAGCATTTCCCCTTTAAGTTCATCATCCATATTCTGCTCCTCTTGTGTCAGTTTGTCCCAGAATGCTAACTTAGGCCCTTCTCTTCTGCTCCCTTTACATCCTCTTTCTTGCTGAACTCATTACTTTCTATGGATTTAACTACCATTTCTATGTACATGACTTAATTTTTTCTCTCTCTTGGGCTCCAAGTGCCTCAGAACATTTTCACCTGAATATTTCCTAGGCATCTCAAACTCAACATGTCCAAAACTCATCTCTTCTTTTAATGTCCCTATTTCTGTCAAGGCCATCACCATTCTTTTAGTAACTCAGGTCCACAATCTAGAAATCATCCTCAATTCCTCAGGCTCTTTAACCCCCATTTCTAATAAATTGCCAAGCCTTGTCAATTTTACCTCTTCAACATTTCTCAAATCCTTTCTCTTCCTTATATTCACATAAATACCCTTACATGGGCCCTTATGGCCTCTTCTCTGAACCACTGTAATAGCCTCCTAATTGAGCTTCATGCATTCAATGTGACTACAAACTAGCACTTCCTTCAAGAACTCTTTCTTGCTTTCTCCTAGTTGTGTGTGTGTATTCACATCCTGAATTTTTCTATAAAGATGCTGTATGTTCCTCTTAGAATTTAAGCTCCCTGAGGAGAGGGACCATCTCTGGATTCTGAAAAGGTTAAATTAATATTACCTCCCATTTTTACTATATTGACTTCACAATTTAATTGGTTTTATGCTGTATGCATTTTTATAACTGAGTCAGTATCTGACTAAAAGTACTTTTTTATGTCCTTGAGTTAAATTCAGGAATTTAGCTTTCTGACTGCATTAAGTTAAAAATATAATTTTTTTAAAGTTATCTCATAGCTTTTCAGATATCTGCTTATTATCTTTAAGCACCAACAAGTTAACCTGGTGCCATCCTCCAAAAGATATGTCATCTGTCCTTGTTCAATTAGGGGAGATTTTATGTCTTCCAAGAGAACAGCAAATCTGACAGTACTGATCCCCTAGCAAAGATTGTAAAATGCAGGTAAGTTCCATAAAGCAATTAACATTCTTTAATTGTCAGAGAGGGATGTGAATTGCTTTACTTGAATGCCAACTTACTTTTCTTAATACAGCTAGTTGAGTTTTCCATGATTACAAAGACATCCTTCTTTCCTACCTGAAAATAAAGTCCCCCTGCCCCCTTCTTACTAAGATCACTGGCTTTAGTTAGGCTGCCAGTCTGACCTGCTTTGTTAACAATTAGACATGTTACTGTTAATAAACTGATCTTATTTGAAGCCTACACCTCAATCAACCTTTCTTAAATTTACTTGGAAACAGTTCCCCGTGTGCTTGACATATAATAGTTTTTAAAGAAATGATTGATTTATTTCCTGATTGGTTGGTCATAGGGCAGGAAGGTACAGAATCATAAATTTAGAATTGGGACAGTCAAGTGATGAAATGGATAGAGAGTTGGATAAGGAGTCATGAGGACTCACCTTCCTGACTTCAAATCTGACTATTCAGACAGTAACTAGCTATATGACTTTGGACAAGTCACTTCTCCCTATATGCCTCAATTTCCTCATCTACATATAAAATGAATTGGAGAAGGAAATGGCAAACCACTCCAGTATTTTTGCCAAGAAAACCCCAAACACATCCCAAAGATCTGAACATGACTAAAAACAATTGAACAACAATAACAAATTCAGAATTGGAAGAGACCTTCCATACCATCTAGCCCAACCTCCTCATTTTATAGATTAGGAAACTGAGGTCCAAAGAGGCAAAGTAAGATATCATGGGAGCAGAGTCAGGATTTGAATCTAGATCCTTCAACTGCTCCTCCAGGACTCATTCATTCCATGGCACCATGATGCCTCCCAGGGGAACAAGTCCTGATCATGGGAGACAAGACCAGTGTTTACATCCCAGTTCCACTACTTACTTGGTCATGTGCCTTGGGCAACTTGAATGATCTCTTTCTCTTGGTTTCTTCCTTTGCAAAATGAAGAGAACAGTCTGTGCCCCAAGAACTTAATAAAACACAGTGCTGGAAGGGACCTCAGATATTATCTAGTCAAAGCCATTTCCAGAAGAAAAAAACTGAAATGTAGCTTTCAAGTTTCTGTCCCTGGGCTCTCCAATCCACTCCTTGGAGTCTCACTGAGCAATCTACCTAATAGAATAACTGTGTACCTGTTGAATTCTGCTCAATCAGAAATTTAGCTTTCATGATATGCAGAAAAAAGCTCAAACTCTTTAGCCTACATTCAGGGCCTCTGGTAATTGGATTCCAAACTATTGTTCTTTACCCCACATCACATATTCTGTCTATCCCTCAGTCTTATCCTGCTTTTTCCTCCTTGTGTTTTCTTTGGTTGACCAAGCTTCTCATGGCTGGGATTCCACGCCTCAGCCAACCCCCTAACTACAATCTCAGGTTGCTGAAATACTACCCCTTCCTTTAAAGCACAGTTCAGGGGCCACCTTCCTCATGAAACCATGCCTTTTCACCTATGCATATGCCCACTGCCATCTTCATCCACTGAATCTCTTAGCCCACTCTGATTGAACCTTACCTATGCATTTATACTTGCATTATGATTTATAGGCAAGTCTTAGAGACTCTACTACTATTTTTGAGGTGGCTATCTTTTTTTCAAAGAAGCAATATGCTAGACTGAAAATCTCTGAACTTGGAGTCAGGAAAATCTAGGTTCAGATCTGAGTCTGAAATTTACCCATTGTGCAACCCTGGGCCAGCATTTAATCTCACTGAGCCTCACTTTCCTAATCTGTAAAATGAGGATAAGTACAAATAGTGATAACTACATTCAAAAGGTTCTTATAAGGAAAGTTTTTTCTAAATATTAAAATGCTGCATAAATGTTAATTGTCTTATTTCCCCAACACCTAGTGCAGTATAGTTATAACAGCCAGCATTTATAGTTTTAAATTGTGCAAAATGCATTAAAGGATTTTAGCCTCAGAACAGATGAAGAAACTGAAGCAGGCAGCAGTTAAATAACTTGCTCTAATTCACACAGGTAATAAGTTTCCAAGGCTTGATTTGAATTCAGATTTTTCTGATTCCATTCCCAACACTATATATATTATACCCCCTTGCTGTAAACACAACTCAACATACATATATTTCAATAAACTTAATGAAAAAGTTGCTTGGAGATGAGTGTGATAATTCCTTTGCAAACTGCAGTCACTGCATAATTTCAATAACCACAATCCTCTTTTTTTATCCAATCTTTACTGAGTATAATGCCAGACAAAGCCAGCAATCCCTCTCCCCTCCAATGTAAAAAGCTGCCGCTTAAGCAAAAAATTGCTATTTCCTATTACAACCATTCTTTTTAAATATAGTTTACTAAAAAGGAACATTGGCTTCCAGTTTCTTTTCTATTTCGGTATTTTCACTTCATTTTATAAATATAATTATTATTTGCACAGGAACACAATAAAATGATAAAAGTGTTAAGAACCAAGTGTCAAAGCTGAGACCCAAACCCAAGCTTCCTGATTCCAACACAAAGGTTCTTTCCACTCTCTTGAGTAGTCTCATTACATTATTACATTTGGCTCTTGCCTTTAACATACAAGCTGTTGCTCAGGTTTTCTCCCATCTTTCAAAGCCCAGCCCTCTCATGAACCCTTCCCCAATTATTTTAATCCCCACTGACTTTTCTTTTAAGTATGTAATATATACTGGGTCTGTATCCCAAGGAAATCATAAAACAGAGAAAAGGACCCATATGTGCAAAAAATGTTTGTAGCAGCTCTTTTTGAAGTAACAAAAAATTGGAAAATGAGTAAATGTCCCTCAACTGGAGATTGGCTGAATAAGTTGTGGTATGTGAAGATAATAGAATGTTATTTTTCCATAAAAGATAAACAAGATGATTTTAGAAAGGCCTGGAAAGATTTACATGAATTGATGCTGAGCAAAACAAACAGAACCAGGAATACATTGCATACAATAACAGCAAGAATGTGCAATGATCAACTATGAAAGATTTGTTTCTTCTCAGTGGTTCAGTGTTCCAAAGCAATCCAAATAAATTTTAGACAGAAAATGCCATCTGCATCTAGAAAAAGAACTATGAAGACTGAATGTAAATCAATACATGCTATGTTCACTTTTTTCTGCTGTTGCTTTTTTTTCTCTCCCATAGTTTTCTCCTTTTGCTCTGATTTTTTTCTCCCAACATGATTCATAAAGCAATGTGTACTAAAAATAAATTTCTTTTAATGTAGTTAGTATATAATTTAATATTTGGTTACATTTTGCCTTTTATTTAACTATTTCATATGTAACTTTGAGGTTAGGGACTATGTTTCTGTCTTATATAACAATTCCCATTTATCACCATCCTGGATTTCTTTCAAGCTCTTCAGATAAATGAAGCAAGATCACTATAGTCAGGATGTTGCTTTATGACTGTCTTAGAAATTCTATATCACATTTTGAAGTTCCTTCTTATGTGTCCCTAATACAATTCATAAAAGATTGGCAGGATCATTGGGGACATTTCACTCTAATTCCCTCATTTCATGAATGAGGAAGCCAAGCCCTTGAAAAGGAATGACTTATCCTTAGTGGCTGGGCTGGAACTATTCAACATTTATTTAGCTATATGCACAGAACAGATGATTTGGTCATTATTTCTATATTTCCCGATAACTTATGAAATGATCTGAATACTGTCAACAGAGTAACAAGCAAACCTGGGGGAAAGATTTAAAAGTACTGTTTCTTAGTAACCTTTATAGGGTCTAATACAATAGTTACATAACTTTGAATAAACTAAGACTTTATTAAGAAGATAAATGTTAGCTTTGCCCTAACTTTTCAATTCTTCTCAAGTAACAGAAACATGATCAACAACATTCATTCAACAATTAAATGCCTATTGTGCACCAAGAACTGCTCTAGCTACTAGAGAAACAAATTCAAAATTGAAACCATACCTCTGTTCCCACTGGAAGAAGGGAAACAAAGAACATGGACATACACAAGCATAAAACAAATACAAATAATTTGGAGACAGAGGAAGAAATTCACAACCAGGGTGACCTGTGTTGAAATAACACTGGAGGGTACATGGCCACCAAAATCCAAACTTTAATTCTTAATACCATTGAGTATCATTCTCAACATCCTTCCTCTACTTCAGAAGCCTCCCTGGCTTCCTTGTAGTTGTTTTTTAGTTGAAATACCAAATGCCAAACTTATTAGGCATTTAAAGCCCTTCACAATTTATATCCAGACCATTTGTCAAAGCTAATAAGACGTCGCTGCCTTCAAGGTTCTGCCTCCTCCTTCACCCAGTTAGGAAGGTGGTCTCTCTAAAGTACAAGTCTGACATCCTCTTGTAATAAACTCTGGTGCTTCCCTATTACTTCAAGGATCTGTATCTTGTTTGGCTCTGGAAGCCCTCCAAAACCTATCCCTCCTACATTTCCAGTCTTACATCCTACTCCCCTGTCAAGATCCCTCATACATATGAGAACTCTACTTTCAACTGGCTGGCCCCCATGCCTGCAGTCCTGGTTTCCCTGGCCTCCTTCAAGTCTCAACCAAAATCACCTTCTGCAAGAAACTTTTCCTTGTCCTCCCCTAACGCTAGCACTTTCAATTTGAAATTATCTTATGTATCTTTACTAAAAATCTTTTATATTTATAATAAATTAAAATTGCATTAAGACTTTTGGGATACTTTGTATATCTGGTTTGTATGTAATTATTTGCATGTTGCCTCCCCCATTAGACTATGAGTTCATTGGTATGAGAGACTTTTAGCTGTGGATATGTTGTATCTCTCCAGTAGATACAATGGATAAATGAGGATGGGAGTTGTTTCATTGTCTCCGATAAAGTTAAAATTCTCAAAACAGTAAAACATTCAAAAATAATTTCCAAAGCTAGGGGATTAAGGTGCAGACCACCTTCCATTAAGTTTGGCAATGCAACAGATTTATAAGGGACTCCAAAGGGTTTCTAATCCAACATTTGCCAGCAATAAGTCTCCAGTCTAGGCCATCCCCCACTGGAGGTCATCCACGACTCTTCAGGGAGCCTTCCAATAAGGAACCTGGAAGTGATGGCAAGGTTCTCTCTCTTGGCTGAGGAAGCCCACTCCAAGCGCATGGACTGCCAACTGTTAGAAATCAATCTCGATCTCTCCTTCCCTTCTTCCCCTCTTCTCCTCCTGTCTGTCTCTGTGTCTGTCTGTCTCTCTCTCAGTTCCATTTTCTCAGAGCCAAATTGTGCTATCCTTTATAGTGTCTCCCCCTAATCTCTGGAGAACCACAAAATAAACATGCTCCCTCTTTCATTTCAGTACTCTGTTTTAAAAACTCAGTCCAAAATTTACATCTTGGTTTCTTGTTTCTGCCCTTAACCATGAAATGTGAGTTTGCTGGTATTGTGGCAAGATGACTGGTGGAGGTCAACATCATGGCTCATTTGCAGCTAAGGACTGATGAGTCTACCAATATGAAGAATACGATCTGAAGAGAATGAATGGCTTGTTTTGACCAATTTAAAAGGGTTCTCTAAAAAAGGCTAGAAATAATATACAATGTAATTACTTCTGTGATGACGTGATTGAGTTTTAAATCTATATGGAATTGGTTTGTTTTCCCAAAAACATTCAAGGTTCCCCACAACTTGGCTTCCACCTCAAATACCTTTTCAGCCTTATCACTAAATATTCCCCTTCACATTTTTATGCCTAGCAAACCTATTAATAGTCATTTTCCGTCCTGTTCTCTCTTGTCTCTCCCATTCATGCCATTGCCCATAGCTGACATTGACCCACCTACTCAATTTGGTCTCTTCCAGGCCTAGTTTGAATGCCACCCCTCTATAAAGCCTTCCCACATCACTAAGCTTCAAGTCAACCTTCCTCTATCAAGTCTCACAGTATTTTTCTAGATCTTTATAACTTAGTACATTTTAATCTTTATTATAATTATATAATAATCTTTATCACATATAATCTTTATTATAATTACATACTAACAACAACAATAGATAGCATTTCTATATTGCTTTAAGGGTTAGGAAGTGCTTTGTAATGATTAGCTCATTAAACAATCCCAGAATGTAGACACTACAGTTATTTCCATTTTACAGATAAGGAAGCAAAGACAGAGGTTAAATGACTTGCCCTTCATTAAGAACTAATAAATATCTAAATCTGGATTTGAACTTGGGCTTTCCTATTCTGCCAGGTCCAGCAGTCTATTGTGCCACCTGGTTCTCTCCATTGCGCCTCCTGGCTACTACTTATTCTAACTATTACCAACAATGTTACAAGTTCCCTTCAATGGGGGAAAAGACTAGAACCTTATCCTTTTTATGCTCCCAAGAAGATAAGGTGATGGTGTGAAAGAACTGTCTTCTTTATACTGAAATATTTAAAGGCACACAAACATGCGCGCGCGCACACACACACACACACACACACATGTGCGCATTTAGAGGTTATTTAGTCCAATCCCTTCAATTTACAAATGGTAAAACTGAGGCTCCCAAGAGGTTGATTAAATTGCCTAAATTCACATAGCTAGTAAGAAGCAAAGCCATTATAATTTCCAGGACAGTAAGATATTCTGCTTATAATAAGTATTCAAGTATTCACAGAAACACAGGATTGAGAGATAGAATGAATTTAAGGCAGTATCTAGTTCAATCTCTTCTTTTTATGTAGGAGAAAGCAGAGCCAAAATTCAAACCCAAGTTTCCTTACTCCCAATTCTAGGTTCTTGTCATTATACAACAGTTGTTTGTTAAACTGAGCTGGTTGAGTGAAGTCTGAGATCTCTAAACTTATCTAATTGCCTCTGTCCCTCCATCCCATCATCCATACTTGCCTGTGCCCCTACTGCAGAAATCAGACAAATAACTATAAAGCTGCATGTCAAAGAATGCAATTCTCTGTGGCCAAAACAAATCTCTGACATATCTACTGACACAGAGCAGTATCATCTTACAAAATGCAAGAATATACTATTATTAGTTTCAATTTCTAGTCTTAGGTAAATTTTTTAAATTACTTAAATTATTTTTTAAAAGAACTCAGGAATGAGGTGATGAGAATCATTTTAAATAAGCTATAAAATGGTTAGTTCAAGTTTTCTAGTTGTAGACTAATTTGTTTGCAAAAATTCACAGGGCAAACAATTCAAGTCATTTAATATTGCTCATGTATGCATTCCAACTGCCCAAGCACTGGGTTACTTTATTAACTTCTGCTCATACAACTAATACTAATTTAAGCCTTTTCAAAAGAAATGCATCCCTGTCTTCCTTCCCTCTTCCCAATCCAAGCTCATCAATAATATAGCACAGCAAAGAGACCTACTAAATCTTGATAAACATTTCAATCTTTACCAAATAAAATCTATCCTAAATTCAAAGCCAGCCCCATTTTTTTCTTTAAAACCTTTCAAACACTTCTCTAGGACTCAGGAGAATATGTTCTTTCACACAGGGGAGATAACCATTACTTTGTAACTATGCTATCTACAATCTTGAGATCTTTAAAGATATTGTCAGTGTATTATTCCCAAAGAATGTTTGTGTTCTCTGTAAAGCAAAAGGAGGGAAACACTTAGAAAAACCAAAATGC
>JAJPUD010001884.1:16432-124057 GCA_023553655.1 Myrmecobius fasciatus
CGCTGTTGCCGCCTCCTCGGGCTCCCGGGGCTCCTGGCGCTCGGGCACCGCCTCCTCTCGGCAACGGAAAGGGAGAGAGGGGCGGGAGGAGCGGGAGGGGCGGGAGGAGCGAGGGAGGGGCGGGCGGGAAGGGGGAAGGGGGCGTCCGCTCCGCGGCTGCTTCAGGATCCTTCCCTCCCCCGCCCGCTCACCTGCCGCGGCCGCCCCGCCTCCAGCCCCCGCCCCGCGAGACCTGGGCCCCGCCCACCCCAAACTAGCGCGCGGAGGTGGGTGGGGAAAAAAGGAAAGGGGCGCCTTGGACCCTTCCTCTCCAACTCCAGAGGGTAGAGGGGAAAAGGGAGTTGCGGGGAGCCAGAAGGGGTGGAGCCATACCTAGCGAGGGGTGGGGACTGATGGAGGTCTGTGCCTCAGGACTGCGGGAGAGGGAAAGGGGCTGAAGTTAGCTATAGAAAGGGAGGAAGGGGCTCCGCTTCTCCGAAGGGGCGCTCTTGGACGAGCCTGGGAGAAGAGCTGAGAGGGGAGGGGCAGCTGCCTTCCGGGGAGGGCGCGGGAGAGGAGGGGGCTGAACCAAGGCTAGCTACCTCCTTCGGGGGGAATCTGACGGGGAAGAAATTTACTGGGGACGGGATCTATTGGACTGAGCTGAGGGTGGTGGCAAGGAGCTGAGGGGGCTGCTTCCTGAGCCGAGGAGTAGTAGGAAAGGAGGCCTGAAATTGAGCGGGACTTGTTAGGGAGTAAAGTAGACCTCCATTCAAATTCTGCCTGAGACTCTAACTTTGCGTAGTTCGGTCGTGCCTGCTTCTTCCTGACCCCCACACCAGGTCTTTCTCCACTATTTCTCAAAGTTTGCTCAAGTTCGTGTTCCTTGTTTCTCTGACAATTTCTATTCATCTCATCCTTTGTGTGACCTTGAGCAATCACTTCTTTTCTCTGTGCCTCAGTTTCCCCCAAGTGTAAAACTTGGTAATCATAACTCTTACCGTTACCGCCCAGGATTGTTGTGAGGATGAAATTGTTAATTTTTTTTTTTTTTTGTAATCTGTTTGCAGACTTCAAAGTTCTATATGGTTAATGAATTCTTACTAAACTAATGTTTGAGTACTGAGTCAGGTTCTGCCTCTTGAGAGCAAAGGGAGCTTGTAGTGTTTTGAGGGAATTTGACTTAAGAGGGAATTGACTAATACTGAGAATGAAACAGCCCTGTTTGGGGTAGGAGGCTTAGAAGTGGAAGTGGGAGAATTTGTAATTGACTTGGGACATTAGTGACAGGAGGGATAGTGATAATAAAATACTCGGAATGGGTAGAACCTGGGCAGGATCTGAAGTAGCTGGGTTTCATCTTTTCTAGAAATTCTAGTTGAGCTTGTTCCCAAAATATAGTTTTCTCTGTGACTTTGCTTACAGATGTTTTGGAATCCTCTTCGTTTTTTGGGTCTTGAGCTTCCCTGTTACTATAATAGCTTTTTATCGATAGGATTCTTTTTGAGGATTAGATCATTCTTCCAGCCTACTTCCCTGTGGCTTTTGTTTGGTTGGGGGTTTTTTGTTGTTTGGTTTTTTTTGTTTGTTTTTTGATTAAGGCCAGTCTCTGTTTTTGCCAGCTTGAGGTACAAAGTATTTTGTTAATTCAGGGTCAAATGTATAGCTTAAATAAGACCTAAAAGTTTTCATGCTTTCAAAGTGATCTGTTGCAGGACAGTATCTAATCATTGCCCTCTCTGGTCCGAGCTCTGAAAATTATGTAGATTTTGGTCTGAGCAACAAGACAGTTGACTCATTCTCTTTGAGTTTCAGCTGGACTCTCCAACTGTCAGCCAGCTGGAAAGCTCTACTGGTTCAGTATCAGAACTATAGGCTTCCTTTTGGTCTAGAGTTTCTTCTCTGGTTATTTAGCTGCAGACTTAAGACTGGCCTATAGACTGGAATAACTGTTTACATCTAAACTTCCTAGTTTGTTGGTACTCGACCTATATCTGGCAACTACTTTTCACTCTGGAATATCACCACTAGGCTCAGGTTCCTTCCTTATTCCACCCTGGATCTGTGACTTAGAACTGGGTAGTAAGAAATTGGAATTTGGTACCAAACTGTACACAAGTCTAGACCTCTTTGTGCTGGGTCTGAAATTCTTGCCCTGGTACACATCCCCTCCCTCCTTCCCTGAAATGCTTCTGGCAGGACCCTGTCCCTAGTCTCAATAAACCTCTCTGTCTCCCTATGCTGACTTAGCCTGGAAAAATGACTCACTGTGATTTTTTTTTCTTGGATTTCCTTATAAGGATTTGACCTGATGTATTTTCTAGATATTATTAGAAGAGTTAGGGTAGGTAGGGGTACTCCTTTTTGCTATTCTGCCATCTTGGCTCCACCTTAGCCCCAGATCTTTTTCAAACTATTGTCTACTTTGTATTTTAATGTAAGTTCTTTGAGAACAAGGATGGTTTCCTTTTTATTTTTGTGGCCCTTGTACCTAGGGCCACAAAAGTAAGTGCTTGTTGAATTGTACTGAATGTCTTCCCCATCTTGTGTTCCCCATCTTATACTAGTGAAGTTGATTTTTTTGACCTCAAGAAAAGACTTCACAATAATCCTTAATTTCATCTCATTGGTTTGTTGTGAGTTTGTTGTTGTTGTGCTATTTAAAGTATTATATGTGATGTGCAAAAATGTTTGTGGCAGCCCTTTTTGTAGTGGCTAGAAACTGGAAACTGAATGGATGCCTATCAATTGGAAAATGGCTGAATAAATTAGGGTATATGGATGTTATGGAATATTATTGTTCTATAAGACCAGCAGGATGATTTCAGAGAGGCCTGGAGAGACTTACATGAACTGATGCTGAGTGAAACGAGCAGAACCAGGAGATCATTATACACAGCAACAACAATATTACATGATGATCAATTCTGATGGACATGGCTATCTGCAACAAAGAATTGTCTCAAACCAGTTCCAATTGTTCACTGAAGAAAACCATATACACCCAGAGAGAGGGATATGAATTATGGACCACAACATAACATTTTCATGCTCTCTATTGAGGTTTGCTTGCATTGTGTTGCCTTTCTCTGATTTTCTTTTTTTTTTTTTTTTTTTTTGTAGATAGGATTTTTCTTGCACAACTTGTCAAGTATTTCAACATTATTAACATGTAGTGGACTTCCTGCCATCTAGGGGAAGGGAAGGGACTGGGGGTAAAAGTTGTAATGGAAAGCTTTGTAAAGATCAATGCTGGGGAACTAGCCATACATATGTTATACAAATAAAAAGCTTTAATAAAAAAAAAAATGACCAGGATGATTTCAGAGAGGCCTGGAGAGACTTACATGAACTGATGCTGAGCGAAATGAGCAGAACCAGGAGAACATTATACACGGCAACAAGACAACTATATGATGATCAATTCTGATGGACATGGCTCTCTTCAACAATGAAATGTTTCAAACCAGTTCCAGTTGTTCAGTGGTGAAGAAAGCCATATACACCCAGAGAGAGGGATGTGAAATGTGGACCACAACATAACATTTTCATGTTCTCTATTGATGTTTGCTTGCATTATGTTTCCCGTCTTAGATTTTTTTTTTCTTGTAGATCCAACTTTTCCTGCACAGCAGGATAACTGTAAAAATATGTATACACATATTCGATTTTTCAAGTATTTTAACATAATTAACATGTAGTAGACTTCCTGCCATCTAGGGGAGGGGTGGGGACTAGGAAGGAAAAATTTGTAACAGAAAACTTTGCAAGAGTCAGTGTTGAAAAATTGCCCATACATATGTTTTGCAAATAAAAAGCTTTAATAAAAGTCAAAAGTAAATAAATAAATAAAGTATTATATGTGAAAGTGAGCCATAATATTTTCCATTTTTTCTGATGCTTTTTGTTTTTCTTCTATAGTAATTTCCTCTTAAACTACTTCCCCTATCAGTCCTGCCTTCAAAGAAGGATAAATATTTAAGAAACAACTGAACATGTTGTACACAACATTCTACATCCATCAGTCCCCCTACTGAAGGAAGAAACGTATATTTCATCATCAGTTCTCTGCAACTGAGGTTAGTCATTAAAGTCTCTGAAATTGATTGCTTTTTAGCATTGTTTTCCTTTGTGTGATTGTAGTGATTGCGTGTTGGGTTTTATTTTTTTCTGATTCTCTTTACTTTTCTCATTCTGCTTCAGTTCATACAAGTCTTTTCATGCTAGAGAAGCATATTCCAAATCTCTCTTTCAATTCAACTGACAATATTAAGAAATAAATATTTCTCTAACCTAACTGGATTATCCTGCTTTCTCTTAGATATAACTCTTCTCCTAAGTGTGTGAAAGGTCAAGAATGAAAGCTAAGGCCCAGGGAAATGAGATTAAGAATGGTAAATAGGCTTAGAACCAGAAATTAAACAAGAATATCTAGTTAAATTCATAGCCATCCCCATCCCCTGAAATGAAATCCTCTTTTGCCATTCTGAAGGTATCTCTAGAATGTTGACAGATCTCCTAAGGAGCATAGTCAAAAAGGGATAAGTGGTTTAGAAGATGATTCTCAAGAAAGAGCTAGAGACTATTATTCAATTAAATGGAGTAGAGTCTTAACCCAAAACTATTCTTTATCATATTGTAACATTTTTCTTATTGATTCTTATAAATTCTTCTGTGTGTGTGTGTGTGTGTGTGTGTGTCTATCTCTCTGTCTCTCTGTTGGAAATTCTTGGCTTGCTTCAATTTGGAAGCATGATAAGTTTTTAAAATTATTTCTGGCATACTTGTGCCTAAAACCCAGAATACTATTATTCATATTTTTTCCAGCATTCTGAATTTCTCATATTCATCATTTCTAATGATGCAACTAGTATTACTATGAAGCAAATGCCCTATATTCAGAGTCTTCAGGAAAAAATTCATTAACCCAGGTTTTTGCAGGTCGCCTTGCTCTCTCTTTGGTCTACTTTCATAGGATCTTAATCTATCTCCTAGATCCCTTAGTATAGGTTTCTCTCAGGGATCTACCCCTAGTCTTCCTTTTTTTCTTTCTTTAAATACTTTTCCTCATACATCTCATTAACTCCCACAAGTTTAAGTATCACCTATACAGGGATAATTTCCATAGCTACAAATCTAACTCTAGTCATGCAATATCAACTGCCTGTTAGAGATCTCCTTTTGGAAATCACATAGGCACCTCAGACTCAATGTGCCCAAAACATTATCTTCCCCCACTAGCCACTCCTATAAAATTCCCAGTTTCTGCAGCCAACCTAATTCAATGCACCTCTGACCTCTGTAATTGCAATAGGCTTTTAAATGATATTCTCTGCCAATCAAGCATCTAAACAGCTGCCAAAAGTAATCTTCCTAAGAGCATAAGACCATGAATGACCTAAAATGTAAAGCCTCCCCCCACCTCTTTTCCCAGACCTCAACATTCCATCTTCCATGCATTAGCATAAGTTGTCTTCCAGGTTTTGAATGCAGGCCTTTTACTCTCTGCTTCTCAGAATCCTCTTCCTGAGGAGTGAAACAAGGCTGCCCACTGTCACCATTACTATTTAATATTGTATTAGAAATGTTAGCTTTGGCAGTAAGAGAAGAAAAAGATAAGAGGAATTAGAGTAGGTAATGAGGAAACCAAATTATCACTCTTTGCAGATGACATGATGGTATACTTAGAGAACCCTAGAGACAACTAAAAAACTACTAGAAACAATTCACAACTTTAGCAAAGTTGCAGGATACAAAATAAATCCACATAAATCATCAGCATTTTTATATATTACTAACAATGTTCAGCAGCAAGAGATACAAAAAGAAATTCCATTCAAAATAACTGTTGATAGTATAAAATATTTGGGAATTTATCTGCCAAGGAAAAGTCAAAAACTATACGAACTAAACTACAAAACACTTGCCACACAAATAAAATCAGACCTAGTCAATTGGAAAAACATTAAGTGCTCATGGATAGGCCATATAATAAAAATGACAATACTACCCAAACTAATTTACTTATTTAGTGCCATACCAATCAAACTCCCAAGTAATGATTTTATAGCTCTAGAAAAAAAAGTAGCAAAGTTCATTTGGAAGAACAAAAGGTCAAGGGAATTAATGAAAAAAAAAAGGCAGATGAAGGTGGCCTTGCTGTACCAGATCTAAAACTATATTATAAAGCAGCAGTCATCAAAACCATTTGCTACTGGCTGAGAAATAGAGGGGTTGATGAGTGGCATAGGATAGGTTATCAGGACAATCTAGGCAATAACTTTAGCAATTTAATGTTTGATAAACCCAAAGACCCCAGCTTTTGGGATAAGCACTCACTATTCAGCAAAAACTACTAGGAAAATTGGAAACTAGTGTGGAAGAAATTAGGGCTTGCTTGACCCACACCTAACACCACATAGCAAGATAAGATCTAAATGGGTCCATGATCTAGATATAAAGAATAATATTATAAGCAAATTAGAGGAACATAGGATAGTTTACCTCTCAGACCTGTGGAGATGGAATAAATTTATGTCCAAAGAAGATCTGGAACTCTTAATTGAACACCAGATAAATAATTTTGACTATATTAAGTTAAAAAGTTTCTGTACCAACAAAACTAATGCAGACAAGATTAGGAGGGAAGCAACAAATTGGGAAATCATCTTTACATTTAATGGTTCTGATAAAGGTCTCATCTCTAAGATATATAGAGAACTGTCTCATATTTATAAGAATTCAAGCCACTCTCCAATAGATAAATGGTCAAGGGATATGAACAGACAATTTTCAGATGATGACATTAAAACCATTTCTAGTCATATGAAAAGGTGCTCCAAATCACTATTGATCAGAGAAATACAAATTAAGACAAGTCTGAGTTGTCAAACTCAGATTGGCTAAAATGTCAAACCTGTCAGATTGGCTAAAATGACAGGAAAAGATAATGATGAATGTTGGAGGGGATGTGGGAAAACTGGGACACTGATACATTGTTGGTGGAACTGTGAATGGATCCAACCATTCTGGAGAGCAATTTGGAGCTATGATCAAAAAGTTATCAATCTGTGCATACCCTTTGACCCAGCAGTGTTTCTATTGGGCTTATATCCCAAAAAGATCTTAGAGGAGGGAAAGGGACCCACATGTGCAAGAATGTTTGTGGCAGCCCTTTTTGTAGTGGCTAGAAACTGGAAACTGAATGGATGCCCATCAATTGGAAAGTGGCTGAATAAATTATGGTATATGAATGTTATGGAATATTATTATTCTATAAGAAACAACCAGCAGGACGATTTCAGAGAGGCCTGGAGAGACTTGCATGAACTGATGCTGAGTGAAACAAACAGAACCAGGAGATCATTATACATGGCAACAACAAGACTATACGATGATCAACTCTGATGGACATGCCTGTCTTCAACGAGATGTTTCAAACCACTTCCAATTGTTCAGTAAAGAAAGCCATATACACCCAGAGAGAGGGATATGAAATGTGGACCACAACATAACATTTTCATGCTATCAATGATTGCTTGCATTGGGTTTCCTTTCTCAGATATTTTTTGTTCATGTAGATACAATTGTTCTTGCACAGCAAGATAAGTATGGAAATATGTATACATATATTCGACTTGTCAAGTATTTTAATATAATTAACATGTAGTGGACTTCCTGCCATCTAGGGGAGGGGAGGGGATTAAGGGGGAAATTTTGTAATGGAAAGCTTTGTAAGGGTCAATGTTGAAGAACCACACATACATATGTTATGCAAATAAAAAGCTTTAATTAAAAAAAAAAAGTGAATGTTGAAAACTATCATGTATGTATTTGAAAATAAAAAGCAATTATCAAAACTATTAAATTATTAATCCATATAATATATAAATGTAGGATAAATGGTTATTAAATTATTAAAAATTTAAAAAATTTAAAAAAAAAAAAAGAATCCTCTTCCTTGGAGGCTTTGAAGCTCAGGTGATACCTCCATGAAGCCTTCCCTGATCACCCCAATTATTAGTATTCTCTTCTTCCTCAATTTTTCTTCCACTACACCTATTTATATACTCAGTGTACTTACTACCTCTTCCTCTCACCCCCACCCAAATAGAATATATGTTCCTTGAAAGCATGTATGTTTCCTTTAGGTCTTGTTCTCCGCAGTATCTAATAAACAGAGTGCCTTTGCATAGAAGGTACCTAATACCTAATAGAAAGTTCATTTGTTGAATTGAACTGAATTTGGGGAGATGGTTGATATAGTGATTTATATATATAGTTAGTGCTCAATAAATGTTTATTATTTTTTAAATCCATGATGAATTTACTATAGACAAATTTCAGGCACAGAAATTCCCTGGCAGATTTGAAATTGTTTTGTCATCTCTCCCTAAACAGTCTGCCAAGGCTAATTAAAAACATTAATCAGGGTCCTGTTTGTAGTTTTGTTGTGATAGATGCTTATACATTAACTTGCTAGAAAGGGGGACTTAATATTTTGAAAAACCTTATAACCTTATGATTATTTTATTCTTCTAAATTGTGTGTCACTAAATGACAAAGTCTTCTCAGTCTATTCACTAAATCTATAGGCAACCTAAACTTAAGAGACTATTTATGTTAGTCTGACTTAGTTTAGAGCTAGCTCTTCCTAAAGAAGAAAGGTTATTCCTATAATCAAACTAAAAATAAATCAAAAAGATATGATTTCTTTTTCACAGATTTCTTTTCACACTCAATATACAAAATGGATGTCAGGTAATGGAACATTACTTCAATCAACCAATGTAGGAAATACATAAGATTCAAAGTCCTTACAGGAACCCATAAACAAATTCAGAAACAAAACACATTCAAATAATCCAACATGCAAGCAGCTGTATACAAATATATGTGTTCAAGATAAATTGGAGATAATCAAACAAGAGAAGGAACTAGAATTAAGGGAGTTTGGGAAATGCTTCTTACAGAAGGATTTTAGCTGGGATTTCAAAGATGCTTAGAAGCCTAGAAACTGGGAATAAAGTGTTTAGTGCAAGGAATAGTAAGTAAAACCCTGTTACTGGATTGCAGTGAACTTGGGGTAAAAAGTTAGGGGGTGGGGAGCACTGAAAAAAGCTGGAAGATTGGAGAAGAGAGAGAGAAGCATGTAATGAAGGGCTTTGAATGCCAAACATAGGGTTTGTAGATGATAGAGAGCCAATGGAACTTACTGAATAAGGAGGTGAAACTGTCAGACCTGGGCTTTAGAAAGATCATTGTCAGAGGGAAAAAGGAAGCATATACACAGTTGTTATAAGATTAACTCTTGGGCCCATTTCATCTTTACTTCTAGGGACAGAGAGAAGAGAGTCATAAATCCTTGATTTTCTGTAACCCCTAGCAGAAATTCACAGCCTTTCAAAGTTTAAAGGCATTGTATTCTAGGCAGGTTCAACCACAAGGAATATTCAGAGCAGAAATACTGTGTACCTTCCAGTATGACCTGTCATACTGTAATTTATATGTTAGGGTGGAGTAGAATGAATAAATCAATAGTTACCCACCCTCTTAAAGTAAAGAATAAGATGCCCTGATATCTCAACATTATAAGAACAAGAGAGCAGAAGGAATGTTTATATAGTGCCTGCTATGTGCCAGGCACTGTGCTAAGTGCTTTACAAATATTATTTTATTCAATCAAGAACAAGTCTCAGCCAAAGACTTTAGATTGTGTGAAAAGTCTTTGAAGGAACTACATTGGTTGAGGAAACTTAGTCATGCCTCAGGGAAGAGTAAGGCCAATAGAATACCAATTCAGAAATGAAGTGATTTGTGTGTCTAGTATTATTCAGATTTGATTCAGAGGTAAATGAGGAGAAGACATTAAGCTATATTCCCTAAGATTATTTTCTTTGGGGAAAGGGAAGTACATGTGTCTTGGCTTTAATCAAATTCCACACCTGCCCCTTGGTCAGAAGACAGCCTTGCAAGCTTTGAAGATTGGTGGATTTTGAACTTCTATATTCCTATCAGCATCCCAGCACTGTTCCTGCCCCTTCTCCAGTAGGATTTTTATCAGAAACCAAGGACAACACTACAAGGGGTCCAACTTCTTCATGAGTGTCCCACAAAGGGGAGAAAAGACCTTCCAACTCTAAACTTGAATCTAGGGGATCGGAGGTGTTATACCAAATGTTCTTACTGGTACCACTTAGCACATACCCATGTCTAAAAACTACCAAGTCTGGCAGACTAAATGATTGTTAACTGATAATCATGGTGGGAAAGGAGAGTAGTAAAGGTTTGTGAGCTGCAAAATTACACACTCCTTGACCATCACCACTTCCCATTCCAGTCATGTAAGTGAGGAGTAATGGACAGCTGAAGTTGTGTGAGACAGGGAAAAATGAATTCACAGAGGGGAACAATCAATGTGTGTGTGTATGTATATATATACTTTAGCTATCAGCTAAAGAAGCCTCAGTTGTCCTCCCAGAGGTCACATGGCAAGAGACAAGGACATCCATTTACATCATAACCGTCCAAAAAAAGGGAATAAAATTGTTGCAGGCAATCAAAGGGGTAAAGGGAGGGGTTAATGATTTTTGAAGGTTGGGAGGGAATAAAACTGGGCTCCTCCTTTGGAGCCTGGCCTCCTCCCTCTAAGTACTTCCCTTTTGCTAGGGGGCTGCTGGACCACCTGGATTCCATGAAATTCTAAATTAAATACTTTTCTGCTTTTCATTCAGTGAGATCTCTGAGTAGTCATTTTGAGTAAGGGTCTGAAAGTCCCACACAAAGTGATATACTGATATTCATGAAATAGGAAGATAGCTAGTAGAAGGTCTCCAGTGTTCTGGGAAAATCTTCCCTGAAGGATTTATAGAAGGTTTAAGGGAGGACATGGACAAGGATAAGAAGCAAGGAGGAATCTTATTTGGCTCTAATGGAGACATTAGATTGTAAGCACCATGAGGAGAGGAACTTTTTCTTATTTATGTGATAAGGGGCTATTCCTACATATAGTATTGGGGTGTCATTATATGGTTCAGAAGCAAGCAAAAGAGACTATAGTCTCTTCTCCCTCCCCCCACTCCTTTCTTTAAGGGAGACTTTTTTTTTTTCTGTCAGGAGGAAAAACAGAAGTTTGAGGTCGGACATGGACTCTGCTATCCTCAGAGATAGGGGGCACTGAACTAGAATTATAATTACCTGGTCTTTTAAATATTGTTGGTCTAGGGACTATGAATTTTGGGTTCAAGCTAAGCTCTGATCACTGTTTCATTATTGGGAGAAGCAAAACCCTAAGCTTTACAGCCAAGATTTGACTTCATACCAATAGACATTAAAACTGGGATTACATTCCTACCCTGGGCTGAAACTCCTTATAATACCTTGCAAACATCAGCTGGGGTAAATCCAGAATCTATAATTGTATGGAGTAAACACAAGTATCAATGCTTAAAAACAACAAGGATGATTTTCCTGGCATCCTAAGTAACCAACCTTTGTTAACACTGAAATTTAAATAAAACATATATATATCTTGATAATATATAGAATATGAGTTCACATCAGCAATAAGATGGCAAACTAAATATTTTCTCCAATCCCCATGATCTTTTACTCCTCTTCAAAATGAAATTATATGCCAAAGATAAAGCAATTTCAGTTGCTTCTATGGTTTAGGATACCCAGAATCCAAAAGAAGGTTTAAAAAGAAATCCAAGAATGGACATTTACTGACAGAGCTTGCTCAACATCTCTCCCTCACTTTGCACACTATTGGAAGCAAGGCTGCACTAACATACTCAAGAACACAACACAAATTTACATGAAAATCTCCTATGGCCCCTCTTCTCTCCCAGTGCAGTGAAGATTCCAGATCCAGGCTAAAGGTTTGCTCAAGCTTCAACAGCCAGCTTGGCCACAGCCCTTTTCGAGTAAAAACCTGGCAGAGACTGCAACCAAGAAATACCAGTGCTACAAAGCTACATCCTGGACCAAAGTACTGGAGAATAGAGGGACTGGGACAGGTCATAAGATAGAATATCATTTAGAGAAGACAGGAGTAAACAGTTTGTAGTACTACACCAAGCCTAAGGGAAAGAACACAGAGTCCAACTGGAGCTAGTTCTGACCAACCAAAAGTCTCTTGGGACAGAGATGTAGATTGAACTATGAATGCCAAATATGGAAAAAGGCTGTGATGATGCTTTGAGACATAGCTCCCAAAGAAACCATAAGAGAGAGTTAGAAAATGAAAAATAAGGGGGGAAAGAGGTTTGAAAGTACCAAAGATTTCAGGAAGAAGAAAACATAAATACTTTGAAAATAAATAGATAAATCAACAGAAACAGCAATAACAATAGAATTCCTCCAGAACAAGTAAATGGGCTCCGGAGTGATGAATAAACACTTTAAAATAAAGGAAAATGATTCAATACTTGACAAGACAGAGAACCCTGTAGAATCTGAGAACATGGAACTACAACATGCTTTTCCTGATTAATTCAAAAGAGAAATGAGAATTATGAGAACAGAACTTACATTCTGCACAGCAAAAACAATTAACAGAATAGAAAAACTTTCATCTTCAATGGTAAGCTTTACCAGAGAAACAAAAGAAGGTACAATAGATTGGTAAAGCAAATACACAGAAGTGAAAGACAACTCAGAACAAGGGATGTACGTACAATAATATTAAAAGAAAATGTTTTTATTATGAAAGCAAAACACACTGAACTTAAAGACAAGAGACTTGGACTCCCATAAAAGGGATCAACAAAAAAAAAAACAAAAAAAAACATGAAACGACAAAGAATCTTAATACCATAATGAAGGAAATAATAGAAAGGAACTACCCAGAATTTCTAAATATAGAAGATGAAATTCCAGTTGAAAGAATTCACATATTAAGTCTAGGGAGAAAAAAAAACAAACAAACCAGAAGGTTGCAAACTCTAAGACACATAGTAGTTGTTTGATATTTCAATTCAGAAACATCAAATTCTTCAAGTGATCAAGAGAAAGACCTTCAAATACAAAGGAAAGAACATTCAAATACTGCAAAACTATTCACCATCCATTACAAAAAGGAGGAGGAAATAGAATGTCTTATAAAGAGCAATGGACCTTAGAATGCAACCAGGGTGACCTGTCCTACAAATTTGAGTTTAACCATGCAAGACAGAAGATGATAGTTCAATAATAAAAACTTTGAAATACTTTTAAAAATAAAACCAAAATATCAAAAGATTATTTTGCCCTTTAATCATATCCAAACAACAGAAATGCAGGAGAAATAAATAAATACAGCAGACAAGGACCTGTAACAGCAGTGAACTGACAACGAAGAGTCCAGTAAGTGAATTCTTTATAAATGTACACAGACATACAAGAGTGAAGGTGAAATTTTGGTAGAGGTAATAGTGAAGATGCAGAAGGGAGTATTATGAATAGAACCTGGCAATACCCTACCTATATGTGAATTAATGCTTCTTTTGTGGGATTCTAATTACAAAATGAGAGGTACATAAAAGCAGGGAGGGGAACAGAAGGATAGAGAGGAGTGATTAATTTATTGAAGTGAGATCAAAGGCTAACAATGAAGAAAAGGAAACATTTGTGGTCTCAGAAAGAGGAGAGCCTATAGGAGTGTGTGTGAGGAGTCTGGTAAAGATTTAAAAATGGAGAGAAGATAGGAGGGAAATTCCACTGATGAATACTCCTATGAATGAAGAGAGAAGGTTGTTGAAGGGAGATAAGGACTTTACACTGCAGGAGGCCTTGAGTATTTCATTAATTTAAACTATCTAAAGTTCTCTTCTCCTGGGAGGGTTGTAGGGGGGAGGAAGGGAAGGATTTGGAAACCCTAGGGGCAACTGGGACCTGGAGTAGTGGGCAAGCATGGATACAAGGAGACTTCCAAGAACATGTAGAAAAGGAGAGCAACAAGAGAGATAATAGATCAGTGGTGAGCTGATAATCAGGAATGTGGTGGAAAAGGTGTCCTACCATGGGACATGACAGCTGCAACAATTGGCATTGTTCTGGAAGTGAGTTGTAATAGAAAAAAGGAATCCGTGAGGCAAACCCTACAGGGCAGTGGCAGAAAATACCTAGAGGGGAGAGCCTAGAATACCTTGGAAGCTTTGGTTATATGAAGAAAAGAGAGAAAAGAGATAGAACCAGATAACTGTATGAGATAATAAATCAGAGAAGATGGATAACAGAGTATAAGAGAAATCTTTTTTGGAAAAAAAATACAAAAAAATGAAATTTAAAAACTAAAGAATAGGATTGGTTGAAATGGATAGAAAGGGGAAATATCAAATGAGAAGACTTCAAGGGTAAAGGAAAGAGAGACAGTGGGAATAGGTTCACCTTAAAAAAAGATAAATGTAATTGAAGTAACATAATACTTTCTTTATAGCAGAAGAAGGAATTGGAAATCTTCTGTACAACAATATTAATGCATCTAAGGACAAGAAGGCAAGTGGTCAAATGTAAAAGAATCTTGCATCAAATTTCTGATAAGGCCTTGATATCCAATATAAATAAATAGTATGTATGTGTAAAACTAAGAATCATTCCTCAATACATAAATGTTCAAATAATATGGATAAACAGTTCTCAAAAGAACTACAAAGTATTCATGAGCACATTTTCAAAATGCTCCAAATCATTAATACGAGAAATGCAAATGATGAAAACAATTCTCGTAGTTCATTTTGGAAATCTGAAAATTACAGTGATGAAAATGTCCATCCCCTTTTACTAGAGACTCCATTCCTGAGTTTATACCCCAAAGAAGCCAATGATAATGAAAAGTTCCCATATACTTTAAAATATTTATAGCAATATTTTTTGTGATAGCTAAAAGTTGGAAACTAAGCAGAAGTCCATCATTTGAGGAATGGCTAAACAAACTGTTGTACATGAATCTAATGGAATATTATTGTGCTATAAGAAATGATGAGTATGGTGAAAACAGAGAATCATAGGAAGATTTATGTGAACTGATGCAGAGTGAAGTAAGCAGAACAAATAAAACACTCAAAATGCAAATAAAAAGAGCAATACACCAAAAAAGTCAAAAGTAAGTAAAACAAAATTGTAAAAATCAAGTGAAACTCAAATGGAAAGATAGGAGAAGACATTTCCAACTTCTCCCTTTGTAGAGGTGGGAGCATCACAGGTGTTACACATTGTATATATTTTTGTATTTTTTTTTTTAATGTATCCATCAGGTGTGCTACCTATTTTTTCTTCTTTAAAAAATTTGTCACATGGGATGATTTTCTGGGAGAGAGAGGGGAAAAATGCATGCCATATTATGTTGATATAAGAAAGAGAAGATATCAATAAAAACTTACTTTTAAAATTAAGAAACAAGGGGCAGCTAGGTGGTGCAGTGGATAGAGCACCAGCCCTGAAGTCAGGAGGACCTGAGTTCAAATCTGATCTCAGTCACTTAACACTTCCTAACTGTGTGACTCTGGGCAAGTCACTTAACCTCAATTGCCTCAGCAAAAAGCAAAATTAAATTAAATTAAGAAACAAACAGAATCAGTACATTCCATAGACATATCTCCATATAGAACATCATCTAGAAGAATACTACAGTGACTACATACAGGAAATATAATATATTCACATTTAGGAAGTCCATGCATATCTGGGCTGCACAGTAATCAATCAAAAGCAATAAGAATGACTATCAAAGGAAAGCCAGCTAGGTGTAACAATAACACCATAAATAGGTCTATATACAAGTGACTTGGAGTCACTTGTATCCCCAGTCCTTAGCACAGTTCCTGGCATATAGTAGGTTAATAAATGTTTATTGACACTCACCTAGCACTCAGGCAAAAGATGATTGTGTTGAAACATCGAAGTACAATTTAGAGTAATTCAACAGTGATTTTAAGTACAGGCAACAAACTACAACAATGAAGCACACAAAATGAATACTCCTATTGATTTTAACATTTAGGTATTGAAAACCGTGGTTTCTAACAACAACTTGTATTTCTGAAATGTCCCTCTTGAGAGGATACCAAATAAAAGTCAAGGCAATCAGGATGTAACTGGAATAAAAACAAAATCTACTTCAGGGTTTGAAAGAGCAGCCACTTAGCAAAAATGCCCTGATTTCCTTTTCCAGTGTTTTCCATATGACCTACTGAGGAAAAGGGCCTCTGGTTCTCAGTCAAATTCCAAGGCATAGCTGAGCAATGATTATAATTAACTGTACCTTAAGAAAGAATGTGCCCTTTCCATATCCTCCCTTGGAAATGCACTGGAAATTGCCAGCAAAAAAAAAAAAAACCCTTTCAAGTTGGGATTTTCCAGTTTGATATTCTTTCACTTTCTCATGACTAGGGACACACTCAACCAACTTTTTCACCACAGCAGTCCCTATGGAAATCCCACCAGTCTATGTAAAATTCAAAGTTCCTTTCTCACTTGGATTAGAGCCAGCTCTTGGTTATTCAAGCTCAGATTATCTCTTTTATTCAGGTTCCTTCCTTCTTCACTATTTCTGGTGTAGGCTACCTTTTGACTTTTTTTTTTTTAATCACAAAGAAAAGAAAAAAGAATATGAATAAAATACTAACCTTAGGAAAAACATGAGTTCAAATCTAGCCTCAAACATTTTTTAGCTCTGTGATTAAATGACAAGTCATTTAATTTGTTTCAGTTTCTGTATCTGTATGATAATTTTTCCTAATCTTTATAATAATAATAATAGCACCTATCTCTCAAAGTTGATTTGAGGATAAAATGAGATCATACTTATGAAGTGCTCTGCAAACCACAGAGTATTATATAAATGCTATTATAGTCAAAAGAACTGTAAGAGAAAGTGATTAAAAAATTGGCCACACAATTTGGGGATTTTTAGTAGGCTTCTTTAATACTTGTGCTCCTCATGCTAATCATGGTCATCTTGGTGACGTAATAGCAAGTGGTTATTGTTCAATCATGTCCAACTGTTCCTGAAACCATTTGGGTTTTCTTGGCAGAAATACTGGAGTTGTTTGCTACTTTCTTCTCCAGCCCATTTTACAAATGAGGAAACCGAGGCAAACAGTAAAGTGAATTGTTCAGGGTCACACAGCCAGTAAGTATCTGAGGCCAGATTTAAATTCAGGTCTTCTTGATTCCAGGCCCAGAGTTCTAAGCACTGCACTACCTAGTTGCCTGTTAATAGAGAAAACATTCATTATATTTAGAGCAGAAGACTTCTGCCAAACATAGTGGAGTAGAAAGAAAACTTAACATGGAGTCACAAAATCGAAAGCTTAGAGCTGGAAGGGGACTTCAACCTCCTAATTTACAGATGAGGAAACTGAGGCTCACAGGAATTAACTGACTTGCCCATGAACACTCGGGCCATAAGCATGAGAAATGAGATTTGAATCCAGGTTTTTTAATGAAGGAGGTAGTGTCACCTTACTTAAGACTTAGTTCTCTGTAACTTATCAAAAAAAAAAAAAAAAGTATGCTAGCCTTGTAGACAACAAATTTGAGAAGGTGCCAGAGCTTGTATTGTTTGAGGGAATTTCCTACCCTACATTTATATAGTCCCATTAAGTTTTGTAAAACACTGTCTATAATGTGTGGTTTCTATGAATTACCTTACAGGGTTATTATGAGGAAAGTCTTTTGTAAGCACTAAAGCATAAAAGAAATCTGAGTCATTCTTCCCCCACTGAAATACCTCTTCTCATGCTTCCTGGTGATATAGAATGTAACCTGGGTTCTTGAAGGCTATGTCAACTCTAGCAGCTCTAACTAAGCTAGAAATTCAACAAATTGCATTCACAATTATGTGGAAGGCTGTGCTAAATGCTTTTCTCAGCATCTCTATCTTGGCAGTTTCCCAAGTCCATGCCTCCACATTATCCTAGAATCTTCATTTTCTTTCACCCAAATATATACAGTTAGTTGCCAAATCTTGCCATTTCTACCTTCATAACATCCCTCTTTGTCTGGCATGTTCCTCCTCACACAGCTGGCACCTTAGTCTAGACCTTCAACATTTCTCATCTAGATCACTGCAACAGCCAATTGATGTCCCTGTCTTAAGTCTGGGTCTTCTCCATTCCATGCTCCCTCCACATGGCTGCCAAAGTCATTTTCCTTAAACAGAAATCTGACCATGATTCCACTACTCAGTCAACTCTAGTGGTTTCTTATTGCCTAGGGATGAAATACATACTCTTCTATTTAGCTTTTAAAACACTATAGAACTTGGCCCCAACCATCATCCTAAATTTATTGGACCTTCTTCCCTATCCACCTTCTGTTTGTTCCTTCACTCAGCTCAGAACCCCTCTTCCTTGGAGATGCAGCAGAGGTTCATCCTGTAAGATCACTGGCAAATGTCTTGCCAAGTCCTCCCACCAGCTAGTGCCCTCCCTCACAAACTATTTTGTATTTAACTACCTAGTCTATTTTTACTTACTATAATTTATGCTCTCTGCAATTTCACAGATATTTTTCTCCCTAATTAGAGGAGGGATTGTTTCATACTTTATACTTGTATCACCAGTGCTTAGAACATAGTGCATGACCTGCCACTCCTTCCCCTACAACGTCCATCCACTATATCAGTTTCCTTATCTCATTGGTGAGTGAGTTCCTCCTGGGGGCTCTCATTCTGAGAAGACAAACAAATCAGACAACTTTTATTATAATCCAGGGTCCTCCTCTGACTTTCTAGTCTTTGTCATCACACTGTTTTTAGTTGCTAGAACTTCCCTCAAAACCTGGGGCATCCATACCCTGGAATATCCCTCTGCTATGTCTGCCCTTTTTCCAATGGTGAGACCAATGGGGTCCCCTGGGGAAAGTGCCCAGGTCAGATTATGTTCATTCCCATCTCAGTCCTACTTTGCATATTCTAGTCTTTGACCACATGCCCCATTTAGATACTTTTTCTCCACCCTATCTCCTCCAACTTTCAATTTCCCTTTTCTGTGTTTTCTAACCCTATTAGAATGCAAACCCCTTGAGGTTAAGAACTGGCTCTTTTTTTTTTTTTTCTTTTGGCTTATATTTGTATTCCCTATGCTTAGTACCATGCCAAGCAGGGGATGCAAATACAAGTATTTGGCACATGGTAAACCCTTAATAGTGTAGCTAGGTAGACCTAGCTAACCCTGGAATCAAGAAAACATGTTCAAATCTGTCTTCAGACACTATCTATGTGACCCTGGGCAAATCACTTAATCCTGTTTGCCTTAATCCACTGGAGAAGGAAATGGCAAACTACCTTTGTATCTTTGCCAAGAAAACTGTGGACAGTATTGGTGTGCTATTGTCCATGCATCACAAAGAGTTGGATATGACTGAACTTAATGCTTTTTGCCTTACTAAATGTTGGTTGGGGGCATAATATTCTATTTGGAAGGCTTTGGATATTGGCCCAGAATTGTACCACATGTTTTGTTGTTCGAGGACCAGTCTAGTGAAATTCAGAAGTCATTAACAGTCTGGCCATTTGGATGATGACATTTTTTGGCTGCAGCAGCTGTCAAAAATAATCCTCTAAGTCACAGAGGAGTTGTAATCTGTCTCAGTGGAAGGTCGACAGACACCATCCTTAATTTAAATATAATCTAACTAGCCATATATGAGCTTGATCAAGTCAATTTTTTGTTTTGTTTTGTTTTCTCCCCTATAAAATGGGCCTATGAAGGCAAAAGATTTCATATAAAGTGTAGATAAAACTGGGCTAGTCTCATCAGCAAGCATTGGTAAACCAAGCTTCAAAGTTCATTAATATGGGTTTCTTTCATTGGTAGAGACCGATACTTTGTACCATCATTAGGGGATGAATTTGGTGAGAGTGGAAGACAAGAACTCATCAATTTCTTGAATCTCCAAGCTCTTCAGTCACTGGGTGCTTCTGACTTTGAAGGAGAAGATGGAAGATGCCCAAACCCATTTAGGTTGCTACTGAGAGGAGGAGATGACTTTGGAAAGAAGTTGACAATGAGAAAAGTTGGCAGCCTTCACTGTGTTCCTGGTCCCAACTTGCTATATACACTAGAAACTTCTGGGAATTTTTTCCTTTGGGTAAGATATGGAACTCTCTCTTGGTGAGCTATTATGGAAGAGCTCCCATATCTCACGAAGGGAGAAAGTTCCAAAGTCTCTAAGGTGGAGAGTGTCCCATATCAATGGGATTTGGGTTATACATATATACATTTAGCTGAATTTTATATTTTAGAGTATATAAAAAGCATTGTAGAAATTATCTCAATCTAGCTTCATAGCAAATCTGTAAGGCATTTGGGATTAGGGACTGTACCTGTGATTTCATGGCTAGGACGACTTCCCAAATGTGGAGCATCAGGGACTTCCCCCCTCCTCCTACATTCCTCCCTCCCCACACTTCCCTTTACCTCTTTAGTCTTCATATTATAATTTTGATACTGTGCAGTCACTTCAGTTGTGTCCAACTCTTCATGACTCTTCATGACCCCATTTGGGGTTTTCTTGGCAAAGACTGCACTCTCCACTGTATTGTCTAACTGCCTATTTTTGCTAGTAGAAGGAATATTTGATTTCTTCAGTTACAGAAAATGAGCTCACCTTTGATCAGGTGTAAAGGAGAGTCCTTAGAAGGAATGGTCAAAAGGAAGGATTGATAGGTTTTAGTCTAACATGTCAGTGTGCTTCAGGGCATGCTGACATTTTGAGTTACTTATTGTTCTGAAAATTCTGATCCCTAGCTAATCTGGACTGTGGACTTTTGTCTTTTGTTTGAGAATATTACAGGTTGCTATTCTAAAATGACTTGTTTTAGATTTTTCAAAGGAATATGGAAACTATGGTCCCTTTCCCCACTTTCTCTCTTTCCCCTTTTTCTGCCTCTCTTTTGCCTGTTTCTCTCCTTCACTCGTCCCGTTTTTCTGCCCCCTCCCTCTCTTCCCCCTTCCTCCTCTTGCTAGAAATGTTTGGAATTTGTCATTTTCCAATCTGGTTCAATCTGTGTGATACCATTTGGGGGTTTTTGGGGCAGAGATCCTGAATTGAGTTCACATTTCCTTCTCTGGCTCATTTTACAGCTGAGGAAACTGAGGGAAACAGGATCATACAGGTAGTAAGTGTCTAAGGACACATCTGAACTTGGGTTTCCCAACTCCAGGCCTAGAGCTTTATCCACTATGCCATGTAACTGCCCGTGTTTAGGATTCTTTTAATTTAAATGAATAAAATTGTTTCTAGTAAACTCTAGCCTAAAATTATCTTCTACACGGGTGATGAAATTCTCTCTACTGATGCTAGTTGATACATTTTCTCAAAAGTTTTATAAAGTTGTCTAGATCAGAGATGTCAGATATGTGATCAGCATGTGGCTTGAACCAGATTAAAATATAACTGGGAAATATCTAACTAAACAAATAAAATACAAATACATGAAATGTTAATGTGTTTTTTAAGGCAATACGTCACCCACAAGGATCCTCAAGTTCAATTTTGTGGCTTCTTTTTCTATTTGAGTTTGACACTGACTTATACCAGTATCATTGACCAGGGTTATACAGTCATAAAGTCAAGAGGCAGTACTTGAATCCAGGTCTTCCTGATTTTGAGACTGACTCTCTTATTATGTAATACTCTATACTGCTTTTATTGGGATTATTATTCCCATTTTAAGAAAAAGAAAACTGAGGCAGAAGGTAGATTCATAACATGTTTATGGTCACATAATTATGAAGGTCAGATCCATTTTCTACCTTTTCCAACATTCTTAATCTCTTATACTGAAGACCTATTATGTGCAAATAGGGGCAGCTAGCTAAGGCCGTGGACAGAATGCCAGGCCTAGAATCAGGAAGACTCATCTTGAATTCAAATCCAGCTTCAGACACTTCCTAGCTGTGTGACCTTGGACAAATTACTTTATCCTACTTGCCTCAGTTTTCAGCTGGAGAAGGAAATGATAAAGCATTCCAGTACCTTTGCTAAGAAGACCCCAAATGGAGTCACAGAGTCACACAAAGCTGAAATGACTCAACCACCACCAACACATGTGAAAATTACTATGCGTAAAGTCCTGGGGTACAAAGAACTGCTTTTGCTCTCAAGGACCTTACAATTTCATGGACTATGTATAGAATCAGATGGCCTGGGCTTGAGGCCTGGCTTTGTTATTGACTATTTGTGTGATCAGAGACAAGGCACTTGCTTTCTCTGAATCTCAGTTCACCCATCTTTAAAATGGGGACAATGTATGCATTTCCTGTCTCACAGAAACAGGGATATCCCTTTCAAAGTGCTCTTGAAAGGTTAAGTAAAATAGTAATGAGAGGATAAATTCTCTTCACTTGAATATGCCCTGGAAACCATCACTAAAAATAGTTTGCTGGGATTTCCCAGTTTGACATTCTTTCACTTTCTTAAGACTCACAACAAAATCAGCCAATCTGCTTTTGTACTACAGACACTCTGGAGGAGTCCCATGACTTTGTGGGTAACATCCCATCCACTGTGGCTGGAATGCCCTTCTCCTTTTCATCTCCTGTTTTAAAGAATCTTTCTCTTCCTTCAGGGCTTAGCTTAAGTTCTATGTATATCTTATATAAAGCACACCTACCTCAATAACCTGAAAATGTCTTTCTACTTGTCATTTTGTACTAGAGCATTAATTTAAAAAAAAAATATAAAAGAATTATATATGAAACCATAAATTTCCATTTGCAGCTTTTTAATAGCATTATTAAATTTAAATGAAAAACCAACACTTCTGCTTATTTGTGTCCCCTTTTGAACTTCCTTTTGCTCTATTTTGTTTTCATTGCTTTTTCTTTTTTCTTTCTTCCTTTTTTCCTTCCTTCTTCTACTACTACCACTACTATTACCACTACTACTACCTACCACTACTACTACTATTACTACTACTACTTCTATTACCACTACTACTAACTACTACCACTACTACCATCACTACTACTAACTACTACTACCACTATTAACTACTACTACTACTACTACTATTATTATTATTACTACTATTATGTTGGCATCATTATTACTTATCCACTCCATCTTGATAACTTTTCTTCCCTTCCATTCATATAAAAGCCCTCCATTATAACAATTAAATATAATCAAGCAAAACAATTCACATCTCAATCATTTCTGGAAAATGGATGTCTCAGTTTTAGCTCTTTAGTCCATCACCTCTCTGTGCAAAGAAGTGGAAAGCATGATTCATCCTTGGTCTTCTGGAATTGTGATCAGCCATTGTATCCATTCAGAGTTCTCAAATCCTTCAGAGTTGCTTTCCTTTACATTGTTGTAGTCATAATATAATTTGGTCATCTGGTTCTGGCCAGATGCAATATTTATGCAATATTGCTTCAAACAAATGGTCTCACTTTTCTCTGAATCTGTCCCTTTTGTCACTTCATAATTAACATTCCATTACATTCATATACTGGATGGGGGGATAACCTCTAGTTTCCAATTCTTTGCTATTACAAAAAAAAAGGTGCTGTTTTGCATGTTTTTGTGAAGATCGATCCTTTTTCTCTTTGACCTCTTTGGTGTATATTCCTAGCACTAGTATCACAACAATATACTATGTTCAGGTTAGTGACTTTGGGGATTGACTTGTAGAATGGTTGGATCAATTCATAGTTTTTTCTAAGCCCTTCCAACAGCTGTTGGTGGGGAAAGGTCATCTTTAACAATTATCTAATGGGTATAAGATACAACCTCAGAGTTGCTTTGATTTGTATCTCTCACTATTGTCCTAGACACTTCTTTTTGCATCTGTTTGTGCCTTTTATCATATCTACCTGTATGGATGATATAATTTTATCTTCCATGAGATATTTTCTTTTCCCTAAAAGAATGTAAGCTCCTAAGGGCAGGAACAAAATTATTTTGTATTTTTGTACCTCCAGCATCCTGGATTTGATAAATATTTGTTAGAATTTGGTAAATGTGCAATTAAGAGCATCTCAGTCCTGTGTGAAAAGAGGTAGAAGTAGGAATATTTGTAGTGCTCACAAGACAATAAGCTCAGTTTGGCTGGAGGGAAGAGTTTAGATAATAAAAGAGATAAACTTGAGAATGAAGATTGGAATTAGACAGTTGAAAGTCTAAAATTCCAAACTAATAATGTAATCACTGGAGGAATCAATGAATGGAGTGGCATTCATGATATAGTATTTAATAAGGTTAATTAATTTGAAGAGAAGAAGGCCAGTTAGGTTCAGACTTAATGGTATAACTTATCCAAGTTCTTCTCTACTGGCCTGAATAACTGTGAGCTAACTATAATAGGAAATGAGATAGCCCAGAGTAGAGATGTCACTTACTCCAAGAATCCTTCTTTCACTATTGTCTCCCTAAATGTGAAAAAAATTTTTTGCTCCTCAACTTTCCCATAATACTTTGGCTCTCTCCTTTTCTTTTATCTCATTTCTCCTTGTTCAAAAGTTATTTGTTCATAGTTCTCATCTCCATTACTAGTTTGTGAACTCCTAGAGAGCCAGGTCTATGATTTGTCTATTTTTCTATCCCATTTTTAGTACAGTACATTCAATTAATCAAAGATTTACATGCATCACATTGTGCTAGGTAGCAGAGATACAAAATTTAAAAAAAAAATAGTTCCTGCCCTCAAGTAGCTTACATTCTTCCCCCCAAAAAAATTTCATCTGAACTTGTGAAATAGAAGTTATAGATATTATTTTTTCTACTTTACATAAAAGAAAACTGAGGTTATGAGAGAAACATCATACTATTAATAATTCATTTGGGGTCCACCCTTTTCCCCTCTTATTTCTATTAAAAACCTATCTCCCGAAAAGGTCAAAGAGCATCTGAAGGGCTTAGCAGAGTGATAAGATTTGCTCCTAGCCCTCAAGATACAAGCTTCTTAGTTGGGCAGGACCCCACCCAACTGAGTTAATTTCTCTTTAGAGTATAAACAGAATCCAGTCTAGGCCAGCCTTTGCTGAAAGAGGAACCCCCTGTCCTTGTCTCTTCCTTTGAAGTTTAGGGCATCTCAGCTTATGAAGGAGAAAACTAGCTAGAGAGGTTCTAAAGGAGATGACTTCCCTTTGTCCAGATATCTTGAGGCTACAGAGTTTCTTGATCAAGCCACATCCTCAACTGGAGGAGCTGAAGACTTTTAGCACATTTGTTTTACTACTTGTTCAGGGAGTCCCCTTTCAGATGTAATTTAAGGCATTTGAGGTTCTACCTATATAGCTTTGGTTACTGAAATTATTAGCCATCAATTTATTCATTGCCAGTTAGGACAATTAATACATTGATTATTAATTAAATAAGTAATATTTATAATTAAACAAGAAACTATCACTTGAGATTTTCATTTGTCACAGTAGATGGAGGTCACAAACTAGCAAATGGCAGAGGGTTGTTTAGAATACATTTTTCTCTTAACTCTAGTTCTTTCCACTATACTAAGTTGTCTTGTATAAAGCATTGAATGTATTTATTCAATTAATGAGATTGGAGGAAAGCTGAATGGTCTCTTTTCCCTGGAATAACTTTCCATCCAGCTGGCTGTTCACTGGACCTAAAATTCTACCATTTTACATCTGGCCATTGGGCTGATGCCATGACCTCTCCAAACATCCTCTTTTAAAACAAAAATCCTGGCAAAAAATAACTTTTGCTTCTTCTTCCAGTTCTGCCACTAATTTTTTCACTTCATCATTACTTGTTGTAAAAAATCAATAAAATTTCTTCTAGGCTTGATATCCTGAATCATCTTTAATGCTAAGATTCCATTGAAACATCTCTGAAATCAACTTGTCTGATGATTCCCTGCCAAGGTCCTAAAATAAATAGGATCAAGCTGGCTTATTTTATGCATGAGAAGCCAAAATAATTTTCTGAGAGTTTACAAGGCAATGAATCAACAAACATTTATTAAGAAAAAAGATCAATAGTTTGAGATGTCCCTTTATTTCATTCCTAATACATAGTCAATTATAGTTGCAGGTCTCGTGTTAGGCTGCTAATTCATGCTTAAAAGCTGTTGGTCAAACAATGAGCAACTCCTAAGAATTCTTAAACTCAGTCCCTGCCCTCAAGGAATTTAAAATCTTGTTGGAGTGTCCAGGTGATTTAGAGTTTCAAGATCTCAGGATTTTACCTACCATTCCATCTTATCAATAAAGATTAGTTGAAACCCTTGCATATGTGAATATGGAATATGAAAGTGAGAATAGACCAGAAAAGGCAGTATTTTCACATTTACAGGGACTTTTTTTTCACACTGACCCAGTTAGATATATATTCTTCTCCTCATTTAACATGTAACAAAAGGACCCCACTGCTGGACTCAATGGCACTTTCTCATTTCCTTTTCATATAAAAGACCCCATCTACTTTGCACTCAGCTGCAGATGAGTCAGACCCCTCTTCTCATACCATTTGACTCTTTGGGGAGAAATTGCTTATGGCTCAGGTTTCTATTCATGTCTAGAGTCTCCCCAAAGTGAGACAAAATTTGGGGTTCAGTATGAATCAAGTTTTACACATAAAAGAAATACTAAACAAGAAACACTCACAATTGCTCACTGACAAATGACTTCAAAAAAAAAAAAGGATTCAGTAACTTAGGACTTCTGTCAAACTCTTCAAAGAGATTAAAACTTAGACAGTAAAATGCACTTTAGGACTGTTAAATTTATATTTTCCTTTGGTTTTACACTGTCCCCTCAAAGTCCATTTCTTCAAGACTTAGGGTCTTCCTCTTGTTGGTAATTTTCTTCTCTGATGCTACCAGTCACCTCTACTTGATCAGCTCAGCACTATTGAACCTCTCAAACTCATAAGATCTCCAAATCTGTATACATCCATCTTGAGATCAGTATATGGTCACCTACTCAGGAAAGGAAACGTAAGAGTTGAAAAGGTTGAACAAGGGCCTAAGCTTAAATTTGCCCCTTAGAGTCTGTCTGTTCTAACTGCCCTTTGGAAACAGTTGTAATAATGTTGGGATGGAAAATCGGAAGGAAATTCACAAATAGTAATTAACATTTTTCATATGAATGGGATATTTACAGCAGCTTTCTTTGTGGTAGAAAAGAACTGGAAATTGCAGGGATTCTTCTCAACTGGGGAATGGCTGAGTAAGTTGTGGTGTATGGTTATGATGGAATTACTACTATAATATAAGAAATGATGAGCTTAATGATCTTAGAAAGGCATGGGATGATTTGTATGAAATGATTTAGAGTAAAATAAGCAGAACAAGGAGAACACTGTATACAGTAATAGCAATATTATTTTAAGAATGACTTTGAGCAACACAAATGAAAAATAAAGGCCATATGAAGAAAGATGCTATTTGCATCTGGAAAAAGAACTGATATATAGAAGTGTGTATAGGATAATTTTTAGTCATATATACCTATTTGTGCCTAATGGTAGCCATCTCTAAAGCAGGGTGAGGGGAAGGAAGAAAAAAAGGGAAAAAAAGAATTATATGATAGTTTTGTTGTATTTTTGGAGGGAATAGCAAACTGTACGTGGCAGATTTGCAGTTTCTTGTGCGATTATCTTTTTTTATTGTACTATGTTATGGAAATATTTGTTTTGTTCCGTAAATTGAAAATGAAATAATTTTTTAAAAAATGATGTTGGGATAGGGATAGGACCCCCTGTAGCAAGATATTCATGGTTTTCCATATATTCTGTAGCCAGGAGGAAAAGAATAACCGGTTAATTCCTTTAAAATTTCACTTTTTTCTGTTCAGTGGTTAAAAAAGGGATTGCTTTTTCAAGATCAAAGTAGCATTTAGCAAGGATTCATACACAATTGACAACATCATTTCCTAGAGTACCTAAATGCTGAGCTAGCACTCTGGTCCATCAGAATCTAGCCAGCTCAGTTTTGCACAATTCTCAGTTACAAATAAAGGAGGAAACAGGCATAGCCAACCAGGTTAAGTTAATTGCCTAAGTTTAAAAAAAAAAAAAGTAACAATTTAAGAGCCAAAATTCAAACTCAGATACCCTAATTCCCAAAACCAAAATAACTTTTCAGCACTCTCATATACCATGTTACTATTCTGATAATATAGTAGGAGTATAAAAGATACTGACTCTGGCTCAGGAATCCTACTATTAAGCATATACTCCAAGGAGGCCAAAAGACTGAAAGATCCCATATAAATCAACATTCACACTTTTTTGTGGTAGCAATAAACAAGAAACAAAGTGGGTGCTATTCAACTTGGGAATGGCCTTTTAAAAAATACTATTACGTGAACATAAAGACTATTACTGTTATATATTGATAAATGTGAATATGTTATATTGATAAATATGAAGAATCCAGAGAGATGCAGGAGGACTGGAATGAACTGATAGCAGAGTAAAATAAAGCAGAACCAGGAAATAACATGATGATTTTAATAATGCAGATGGAAAGAACATAAAAAGATGCTGAATTCTGAGTCATTATAATAAATAAACATAGCCCCAAGAAGAGGCAAGTCAAGAGACAAGAGACAGCCACTTCCTTAGGTGAATCCTGTGGGGGACTGGTGTAGGGTGGATGATCAGTATATAATGTTGCATCTAGTATCAGAAAGGACCAATATTGAGTGGTTTTTTTTTGTTTGTTTGTTTGTTTAGTTTTTAAAGGAAGCTGTATGTAATAAAGAGATTCCTGTCTTTACATGTAATCCTTTTTTTCTGTTCTATTTTCTATATGGAAATGTTCTCTTTTTGAACATTTATGAAATTCAAAATAAAATAAAATAAATTAGAAAAAACACAGTGGGAGGTATAGTTGACATATAGGTAAGACAATTTTTAAAACGCTCAAAAGGCTAGCATGATGAGTTAACTCTTAATAGTTTGGCCAAATTTTTAAAAATAACCATGTAAATATGGGATTTGGGAAGCATAACTAGACAACTGTTCATGTGAAAGAGACCTGAGAGGAAAGTACCACAGACGGAAATCCCCCATATATGCCAGAATAGACAAAGCAGCACCTTTTATTTATTTATTTTTATTATTTTGTTGCCAGACAATTGGGAGCATCAAATGTCTGAGGAGCATTATCCACTGTACCACCTAGTTGCCCCATACCATAGCAGGACTTTTTGGGTAGAAAAAAATTCTGAGGCAAAATATGTGCCAGATGATTAGGAAGGATTGAATAAATGGAATGGAATGACATGCTACTTGTTACTCCATAAGAAAAGAAGAATATGAGGAATTTAGAGAAATGTGGGAAGTCTGATATGAATTAATGCACAGTAAAGT
Organism: Myrmecobius fasciatus; assembly: GCA_023553655.1. Lineage (NCBI taxonomy): Eukaryota > Metazoa > Chordata > Mammalia > Dasyuromorphia > Myrmecobiidae > Myrmecobius > Myrmecobius fasciatus. The sequence goes on from JAJPUD010001884.1 coordinate 45,689, forward strand.
GAGCAGACCAGGAAAACAATATAGAGTAAATAATTTAAACAAAACCAACACTAAAATACAATTGAACTTTGATTAATTATAATGATTAAATTTGGTCCAAGAGAAGAGGTAATGAAATACACATCCTTCCACTTGGAAGAACTGTGGTAGGAGACTCTACATATCCATCAATTGGCTTTGATTAGTTATTTTTTGTTTGTTACAGGGAAGAATTTGATGTGGGGAGACTGATGTGAAAAAGTACTTTAATAAATATTATCTCATTTGATTCTCACAACAACCCTGGGAGATAAATGCCATAATTATAAACATTTTATAGATGAGAAAATTTAGGATGGGAGAGATTAAATATCACATAGCCATTAAGTGTCTGAGACTGGATTTGAACTCAGGTTTAACCTGGCTCTAATTCCAGCATTCTGCCATCTATTTACCCAGGGATTAGATTAGAGATTCTCTATGTACTAGCTTGCATTAAGAGAGATGTTTGTGATTGACATGAGAGTGTAGTGCTTTGTTTTGGATGCTACATTTGAGAAAGGACAAGCTGAAACATTGGAGTTTGTCTAAATGGGTGGCCACGATAGTAAAGGAAATGGAGAATATGTGGTTTGAAGAATAGGAAAGAGATGGAGAATGCATAGTCTACAGAAGACTTAGTTGGGGAAGGAGGATGATAACTATGCTCTTCAAATATCTGAAAGACTCCATGTTTAAAGAGATCAGGCTCAATGTAAGGAAAACTCAACAACTTCCTGATAATTTGATTGAGACCAAAGTAGAATGAGTTGCTTCCAGAGGTGGTGGATTCCCCATCCCTAAGGGTCCTCAGGATGATGCTGGATGACTATCATTTTGGTGAAAAATGAATAGAGGAGATTGCTCAGGTACAGACAAATTGGACTAGAAGAATTCTGAGACTTCTTACTATTTTGTGAATCTGACAGCACTGGACTTAAAGTAATAGGATATGGGTTCCAGTTCCAGTTTCAACATTAATTAAACATTTGACCTTGGGCAGTCCACCCTCTTGGATCTTAAGTTTTCTCTTCCATCAAGAAAACAAAGCCTCCCTAAAATATGTAGAGAAGAACTCAACATATTTGAGGTTCCCTGAAATAGTCACATTCTATGTTCATATATCTAAAGCTGAAAGGAACCTTAGAAGCCTCCTCTTTATTTTACAGATGAGGAAACTAAGGCCAGGCGGTGTGACTCTTCCAAGGTCACACAGTTAGTATGTGGCGGAGATTGGCTCTGAACTCAAGTCCTAAATTTACCACTGTGACATTCAGGGATTCTGTAACTGCTTCTTCACTCTCATTTGTATCTACTGGTAAAGTTTAAATATAGTTTAAGGCATATTTGTTTTCCCACATATTCCAGAGCTTAATCCCAGGCTAGTATTTAATACATGACTCAATGTTTGTGGGGGGAAAAAAAAGAGTTCTCCATTAAGCTGGGCCAAATATTTGAAATATCAAGGACAGATGTAACATACCACAGGCTGCTAACAGTTCTACCAAAGCAACAGCAGGATTTAAAAATGAACTACTGCTCACAAAATTCACAAACACACAGTGGGAAATTGTTGAACTCTTCCCAAAACACAAAATTAAGATGCTTATAATAATCCGAGTTTAGCACTCAGTTTGCCTTTGGAAGCCAAGCTTTAAATAGTTCTTTAAACAGGCAAGTTGTTTTTTTCCAGTGTGGGTTGATGGTCTTTGTGACTTAAAAGGTTTGTTCTGATCAATGTCAGGAATGTGTATTTTCAAATGTAAGAATGGACACTTCAAAGGCTCCTCTTCTCAGGAAGAGGAATAGATTATTCATCTCATCCTTATTTACAAAAACAAAATGAAATATCCTAAGTTTTAGGGCTTGGAGTCAGTCAGTCAATCAACAATGAATATCAACAAGTCAGGGATAAAGAATGGCAAAAATAGTCCTCCACATTCTAGTTAAGGGACACAACATGTAAATAACCAAGTATATATAGGATACCTACAAAGAAAAAGGTTCTACCAGCTGCAAGTCAGGAGTCTTAAGGAAGCCAGAGAGTAAGAGGTGAAGGTTAGAACTGAAGGAGGGCCTTCCAAGTACAAGGAGTGATTCAGTATCTCTGGATGAGAGGGAACTTGGACCAGGTTATAAAGAGCTTCAAATGCCAAAAAGATTTTATATTTGATCCTAGATGTTATAGGAAGAGACTGGAGTTTAGTGAAGGAGGAAAGGAGATTGACATGGTCAGACCTATACTTTGGCAACTGAGTACAATACAGATGATAGTGGAGAGAGACAGATGCAGGGAGACAGGTTGGGGTACTATTGCAATTGACCAGGTTAGATGTGATAAAGGCCAGAACTGGGGTAGGGAGAATGGAATATATACAAGTAATGTTAGGAAGAAAACAAGGATAAGAACTGCAACTGCAACTGATAAGATTTTATGGGGTGAGAGGAAATGACCCAGGGGTTGCTAGTTTAAGTGAATGGGAGGATGATGTCACCCTCAAAAGGGAAGTTTGGAAAGGGGAAGAGTTAAGAGTGGTAGGAAAAGAATATATTCTATTTAGTACATGTTGAATGTGATGTCTACAAATAATCAGTTCTAAATATCCAAAAGATATCCAGTTTGGAGCTCAGGAGAGAGGTTAGGGCTGGATATATGGATCTAGGAATCATTTGGAGCTATAACTAAACACAGAAGCTGGTAAGACCATCAAGGGAAGCAGGAGGAGATTTTAAAAGTTCATAGACAAGGATTTATTAAAGGCCTAGAATGTGCCAGGCACTCTGCTAAATGCTGAGGATAGAAAGCTAAAAGCAAACAATTCATGTTCTCAAGAAACTCCCAGTCTAATGAGGGAAGGGAAAAGTGAAGGCAACAACATACAACTATATGAAAATAAGATATATACAGGATAAACTGAAGATTAGAGGGAAGTCACTAGCATTAAGGGGATATAGGAAAGGTTTCTTTTAGATGAGATTTTAGCTGAAACTTGTAGGAAGCCAGGGAAGCCAGTTGGCAAAGATGAAAAGGGAGAATATTTCCAACAAGGGGGACAGCAAAAATGCCTGGAGTCAAAAGATAGTGTGGGTGTCTTTTTGGAGCAACAGCCAGGCCAGGTCCAATTAATTTTGACAGATGAGGAAAGTGAAGCCCAGAGAAGGGAATGCTTTGACCCCTGGGCATTTATCATGCAGCAGTAGAAAAAAGCTTTGGGGTTAGAGTTAAAAACCAGGTACCTGGGTCCTAGATAAGTTATTGACCACCTATGTGACCTTGGGTCTCAATATTTTTCATTTTCAAAATGAAAGGACCATCTATATCTAAGCCCTCTTAATTGTGATCTAAATTCATGGCAGAGAAAGGATTAGGGACATTAGAAGCCAACCACCAGCTCAATATCCTCGCATGATTTTCTAAGGTGCTTTTCAGAAAGGAGCCGACAGGGAAGGGTCAGGAAACATTAGAAATGACTATCCCAAAAAATATGTAGAAGGGAAACAACTTTTTTAAAAAAATGGGCTTGATTCACATCAGTCAGAAATATTTTAACTGTATCTTGGCCAGAACATACAGATTACAAGTCTCTCAAGACCCTTTAATAATTCTTCTGGAATCTAGATTTATTTGGAATTTATATAGCTTTCCCTCAGTAGATGATACAGACATTATTATCTACATTTTACAGGTAAAGATATTGGGAATCAGATTAAGTGATGTGTACCTCCCCAGTCTTGCAGCTAGGTGGAGCAGTCGTGCTTAACTTTCAAGTCAGGATGACCTGAATTCAAATATTGCTTACTACTTATGTGATCTTATCAAGTGATTTAAATTCTGTCACTCTCAATTTCCTCATCTGTAAAGAGGAACTAGTGGTAGCACCTAACTCACAAGGTTGTCAGGAGGCCCAAATGAGATGGTATGTATGAAGCACTTTATAAATGAAAGCACTGTTGACTAAGTATCCAAGCCTGGATTTGAATGTTTTATCTTCAGAATTCTAAAACCAACCCTATCCTATGCTTTTCTAATCACAACTTTTTTCCCCCCAAAAAATTCTTTCCCCCTAGCAACCTTGTGAGATAGGTTATACATCACTCCCATTTCATCGATAAAGAAACTAAAACTCATGTACCAGAAGTGATTTGTCATGGTCACAGGGCTCTCGGCTGGGACTAAAAATATAGCTTGAACTCCAAAGTCCAATGTTCTTTCAATACCCCTGTTCCTTTCCCCCATCTCTCTTGGATAAAGTGGTGACAGCTTTCATTGTATTTCTCACTTTTCATTCCAATTACTCAATCCCTCCATTGTATTCCTTTCAACCTTATCCACTGCCTAACCCCTACTCCTCACCCCTATGCAAAATGTCCCATTCCAAATCTGACCTTTCCTTTGTGCTCTTTGGAATGCCTATTCCATAATTAATAAGCTTGTTTTCATCCTGAATATTTTCTCATTCCTTTCATTTTCTGGCTTTCACCAAAACCTGGCTCCCTCCTGATGACTGCTGCTCACCTTTTTTAAACATTGGTTGCCTTTCTCAACTTAATGGTCATGAAGGTCAGAGGGAGTCAGAATACTCTTTGTTCCTTAATGACATTTCCAGACTTTTCCTCTACCAGCATCACTCAGTAACCTCTTTTGTGAGTTTTGAGCCATTTATCATTCAATTCAGATCCTGATGGTCACTATTTATTGACCACCCAGGATACACTCCTTCCTTCCTCAATGAATTCAGTGCTTGGCTCCCTGTCTTTCCACCCAAACTCTCACCCTAATATTAGGGGTCTTCAACATACATATTTAATGTTCCCTCAAATACTTTAACTTCTCAATTCCTTAATCCACTTAATTCTCAAAACCACTATCCTCCCATTTTCCTTCAGCTACACAGAGATGGTGATTTCACTACCACAAATTCACTACTCCTATTTTTCATAATTCTTGAAATCATAATGCACAGAAGAAAATGGCATAAAAGAATTTCAGATTTCAAGAATTAAAAAAAGAGTTTGATAGATGGAAGATAACTTTAAACAGGAAGAGTAGCAACTAGGGAATGGCAAAAGGAACCCTTCAGAAGCTGGTTTTTAAGGAGAGTCTTGAAGGAAGTAGGCAGAGGTAAATGAATGATATAGAGATGACAAAGTAGCTATTTGTGTCAGTAGTGTTACTGTTTCCTTGGCTCCCTTTGGAACAACTTATAATATCTACCTCACAGGGTTGTTACAAGGAACCAATAAGACAGTATACCCTAGCATTTTATAAATTTTAAAATCCTATGTAGACTGCAACTATTATAAAATAAGTATATTTCAATACAATTGGTTTTCTTTGTGATGCTATTATTTTAAAACATTATTTTGAGGAAATCCACAGACTTCTCTAGACTGCCAGAGGGAAATAGGATACAAAAAAAAAGATTAGGAATCTCCACCAAAATTCTAAGAACCCTAAGGAGTAAATTGATCAATCCCTTTGGGTTCTCTAATTCTACTAAACAATTTTTAAGTACTTTCTTCGTGCAGAGTCCTGGATGGGATGAGGCTAGAATACTTCCTTTAGGTTAAGTTTACATATAATCCTGATATTTCTGAACTTAAAGTCTGGTAAAGGAATATACACAGATACTAGGCTATGCAACAATGCCCAAGTGGTTTGTTGAGTGTGAGGCAAACAGCTAAAGGATGGTGGATATAAAGGTATCTGAACTTCTACAGAGATGAGGGTAGAATTTTGATTAGCATGTCTCATGACACTTAAGTGCCAGTCAGTGATGGTTACTGGGGATTTGTATATATTTGGGGGGAAGGATTAATCAATTAATATTAGTTCAAAAAAGTTGTATTAATGTCAATACCTTAATTACTCAGGGTAGATATTATTAGTATTTATTAATAAGAGGTGGCAGATGACACATCAAAAGGAAAAAGTGATTCAGGCATCTTTCCAAAGTAGGGAATACCTGCTTACCTTCCATCTTCCAATTTATGCCTATACTTACACAGTCCACGTCAAATGCCACCTTCATTTTTTGAAACTATAAGCCCTCTAAATCAATAAGTGATTTTTCATCACTGTCCTTCTCTTAGGGATTTCCCTCATTTCCCCAAACAAAATTAATATAGTCTAATAAAAGGAGTCAAATTAAAAAAAAAACATCATATCAAATTCCTCAGATAAGGCTTTGGTAATTGCACATGTATAAATCTAAAGCTGGGAACACTTCAAAAGAATTGCAAACTATTAATAACTAAATGAAAGACTATTCCAAATTGTTAATAGGAGAAATATATTCTAAAGAACACCAAGCAATACCACAAAACAACACTCAGAAAATTGGGAAAGATAACAAAACAGTTTGTAGGAACAGGTGCACCAGGGCACTGCTGGAGGAGCTATGAATGAATACAACTGCAATGGAAACAATTTGGAATCGAGTAAAAAGAGTGACTAATAAAATGTCCATATCCTTTGACCATACCCTTGATCTTGCTACTGAGCTTATACCTCAAGGAAGACATTGATAAAAGTCCTCAAGAAACATTTACAAGCAGCACTTTTTGCAGTAACAAAGGATTGGAAACAAAGATATCCGCTGACTGAGGAAAAGACTAAATAAATTGTGGTATATGAATGTAAAGGAATATTACTGTGTTGTAATAACTACAAATAGAATGCCTACAGAAGTATGAAAAGATTTTTCTGATGCAGAATAAAACATGCAGAGCATCTCTCCAAAAATATACATCATCACAATATAAATGGAAAGAAGCACAAAACAATCAAAAGTGAATCATTGTAAAATTAGAACCACTGACCCAAATTAGAGATGCCACCTCCACCTCATATCTTTGCTGAGATGGCATATAGATCTGGTATATTGCATTTATTTTCAGTTTTTTGATGTATTGATCAGTTATTTTTCCCCTTTAAATACAATTTATTATATGGCATGCTTCTCTGAAAAGGAAAAAAAAAGTGGTTATTTTTTAAAATAAAATTTTAATAAAAACATTTCAATCAAATTTTAAAATTTGTTAAAAAATTTTTTTAAAAGATGAGGACTAAGAAAAAGTCACTTAGCAATTTAGACTGCTTATAACCTTGGACAGTGTTTTTAGAACTTATCCAGGTTAAAGGCAAAGGAATGGAGAAACAATCAGAAGACAGCTTCTTTTAGGAATATGACAGTAAAAAGGAAGTATAAAATGACAGTTTTAGGGAATGGCATTATTGAGGGAAGATAAAAAATGACACATAAGAATATGTCTGCAGAAAGCAGGGAAGTGGCTCATAGACTGAGAGACTAGAAATTAGAGAAATGACTATTCAAGAGGCAAGCTAACAGGGGAGATGGAAACGGGTAGAGATGATAAGGAGTTTTAAGACATAAGAGAGGGAGCTTTGAAACAGGTTCTTTTTCACTAGCAAACTTAAGAGACAAGATCTTTTGTTGTGACAGGATAGAGGAGAGAGTATAGGTAGTTTGTGGATAGCTCCATAACAGACATAAGGCATGTGATAAAAGTCAATGAGGAAGAATAAATAACTAAATCACAATAAGCAATCTGTAGTAGACCTAGAGAGCAAGCTGTATAACTTCCTCCAGTGGCATTTAGTAGAATGCATGTAGAACTGAAGGTGAATAATGAGACTAAGGATTGGAAGGGGATGAGTGGTGACAAGGGGCAGTCAGGACATAACTGCAACCAGAATCTGCTGGACAGAGCAAGGTATCTAGATGGAGTGAACCTCCGAGAAGACATGGCTAACTATGGGTGATAGGGACAGTGATTGGGTGTGGAAATCAAGTATAAGAAGGAAGAAGAAAAGACTCCAACACTGAAGGATGTTGTGCCTTTGAGGGAAGCCAGATTTCTTGCCTATAGGAAGAAGGGATGTTTCGAGATGGATGGAAGGTGAGAATTTTATTTGGCCAACAATACAGCAATAGTTTTGGAGGTGAAGTCAGAAGGCTGGGTCCAAACAACACTGCCTCTTATGTGCATGATCTCAATTTCTTCTTAAAATGAGAGGCCAGAACTAAATGAACTCAAAAGTTCTGAATCTAACAATGTATGGATCCTGCTCAGGTGTGGCGGGAATTCTATGACCTCTAAGTCTTTTGAACGCTATAGAATTTCTACAGAATTTCACTCATCCCAAATTAGATATATAAGAAACAAAATCACAAGCAATGCCAGCGGTCTGGATTCGTGTTTATTGAAGCCAGTAATTAGAGACATCTCCATTTTGCCAGCACTATAAAGCGAGATTCCACATGACTGCATACTGCACCTGGTTAAAGCCATACAACTGGATTAAGATTTGTGGCTGATAATCTGCCGTTCTAACTGTAGGTTAAAAAAGATTGATGAAACTTGGTGTACAGGACAGTGAATTACAGCGTGTATATTGTTAGATTCATGATGTACAGAGCAGTCACTTCCCACTTAAATAAAATAGGACAGTTTTATATGTTGGTTTTTAAGAAGTCAAGCAGAAATGGCGCAAGCTTTAAGTAAAAAACAAAACTTACGCAGTTTGTATGCAGTGTCCTTATAACAGGCCAATTCTAGGCCATTTTCTATGACTCATTTTCGGCTTTAAACAGGAACAGCAGATGTACCCACTAGAATGCGCATGTGTAAAACGTCACAGAAGAGTTTTTAACAGTCTACCACACAAGCGTATTCCACAGAGAAAATAAAGTAAAGGCTGCTTGCTATTTGGCCTTTGGTTCCAATGTTTGGCGACACCCAAAAACAGGAAAACAAAAAGAACAAAAAAAATTTGGTGGCTGCCCAAAGCTGGCTGACTCTGGCAACCACCTAGCACACCAAGTTACTGACAAGTTTCTTCTGACACTAGGAGCACTCACTTGCAACAAAGAACTGGCATAAAACGGTTCCATGAGAAACCTTCTTTTACAAGACTGGGACATTAAGAGCTATTGCTCAATATTTTCATCAATCTTATGACAAATAATGAAGATACATTAGATTGATACAGAAAGTGCTTATCAGTTAAAATGACAAATAATAATAAAAAAACCAAAATACCATTGTGCTAATTTTAAAAACCATACTGTGACAATAATAAACATATGCGTTTTCAAAAATTCCTTCTTGCTACTAAAGTTTTCCAGATACTACTGGGACAGGAAGCAATGACTACTCCTGGTACAGTCAAAGGCTTTTCAATATTCACTTGCTCCCAGCATGTATTCCTCTGAAGACATTCTAAATCAACCTTCGACCCATAGTCAGTTCACAAGTGTTTACCTAGGTAACTTTGTAACTTGAGGCCACAGTACAATTTTTTTAAATGTTAAAAAACAAAAACATATACTGTATTCCCAACAATATAAATGGCACAAGAAAAAGGCTTTTAGGTTAACATTTGTCAAAGAGGCAAGTAAATGCTCTTAATTTTCTGGTTAGCAGTGTTGAGACGTTAAAAAATACAAGATCTCTCCTGATAGAACAGGATTTAAAATTATTCCTGGATTCCTATTAGTGGTCAAGATAATATGGAAGGTATAAGTAATGATATATATATATATGTATATATATATACACACACACACACATACACACACACACACATATATATATACATATATATATCATATATATGGAATAGGAAGGCTATGCTCAGACATTGCAAAAGCTAACAAGTTCCTCTCCATAAAAAGTAAACTCAGTATAATTAAAAATTGTGGTTTTTTTCCCCCTTCAGTTTGACAACAAAAATGCTTTGTGAAATTCGTTGTAGTGTTTTGGTTATTTAGATGATCTTTATCACTTATGAAATAAAAAGAGCCACCTGAAAACTATAGACATCTTTTATGTCACAAATGATGAGATGTGATTATAGACTTAAATATCTATATATTCACACAATCATACACATATATATTCGTGTGTGTGTATGTGTTTTATGTTGGGATACAAGTGAAAGCCATGTTTCCGTAAGAAAAAATGCTGTTTTCAGGAAAACACAAAAGAAAATAATTATCTCCTTTTCCAATGTGCAATACTCACAGAGATTCTCCATCTTAAATAACTGCAGAGCAGACTAGTGAGTTGGGGCAAAACCTTACAAAGAAAACCTTTGAAGGTTTCCACTAACCATAAGGCAGGAATCCTATGCTAGCTTAATAGCCAGAGTGCAATTATTAAAAATCTCTCTAAAACATTCTGTAGCATATTTCATTATGGGAAAATGAAATGCCACCCATTACTCTATTAATAGGCCAGCCTGTTGGTATTAAAAAAAAATATAATAAAATAAAATAAAAACAAGGCAGTAATAACTATCATAAAATACAATTTAAAAATTAAATAATTCCATAATTATTCACTTTAAACTAAAGCCAAACAGTGACTGTCTGCATTACAGTGCACATTAAGTCCAAGTAACTTCTAAGCCACCTCACAATGTGCCAGGTACTTGGATCTAAGCAAGCTGGAGTAATTTCCCCCCCTGTATCAGATACACTGAAGGGCAATCCCACATTTTATACATCTTTTAAAAACTAAAGACATGATTTATGACAAGAATAATTCCCATGATGATGTTTAGTGTTTAGTTTAAACTTTTCTCTAATTTATCTTTAACAATGATTATTAAATTCCTACTGAACACACAGATTTTGGTAACACTGACTGTCCTTCTGTCTTCCTCCATCTCATTCACATTCGGTTTTCCTCCAGGTATCCAATCTCATCCTCTCTCTTTAGGCCTTCTTCACCCTCCTGGACTCTGCTGCCACCTGCACCTTCTTTCCAGGCACAAAGGAATTGGTTAACACATAAGTGCTTGGACTATAGCCACTATCTGAAAGTTGGTCCCTCCTTCTGTCCTTGCACGTCACCATTAGCTTCACTTGGATAGAAATTCTGCAGTTTGCTCCTTGGTGTTGCCCACGTCAAAGAAATGTAGCTTTTCCCGCTTCCCACCAAGGCTATCCTATCTCAACTCTAAAGGGTTATCTGAAACAGAGGGATTTTTCTAGGCAAACTTCCTGAATGTGCATTTTACACTTGGACAAACCAAAGAAGTTGGTTGGTTGTGTATATGTGTTGGTTTTTTGTTTGTTTGTTTGTTTGTTTTTTTTAAAGTTCAATCTCCCCTGCCCCAAGAAAAACTGATAGCATGGGCTATATCAGAAAAAATCCTGGTCTTGTCAGATCAATATACAGAGTTATTTGGTCATTTACACAGGTATGTTTTAAGTACTATCAAGCTTCATTTTCTGTCGAAGAGTTTGCTGTTACCACGGAGTCAGGCTTGCGAGTCATTCGGTCCAACTCTTCTTGAACATTTGTCAAAACAGTCTTTTGACCTAAAAATGAAAGAAAATAAAGAATTTTAATTTATGTATTTTTAAATAACCAACAAGTATAACTGTGGAGAGGAAGAAAAGAAGATATCATAAAGGAAATTTTCTTCTCCTAACAATCTTTGATGATGTTAACAGGAAAGATAAAGAATCCTATCTCAGTTCCCTCTGAACTCTAAGCCTGAGGCACCTTCTGCTTCTCATTGCCATCGTGACAGAATGTCTTTTTTTTTTTTCCTTTTTAAGTTTGTTTAAAAAGCTGAATACTGAACACTAACTTTTTCTTAATTAATAAAATAATATGAGGTCAGCTAGCAGGCAGGCCTTCAAGAATCTTGCAATCCAAAAAGGATGCTCTGATGTATATACCACTAAGTGTGATGCAAGGCAGACTCTACAATACGAATCTCCAAAGTAGGTCCTCCTAGATTATGCAAAGAAAGTATTAGAACTGAGGAAAAAAACACAGCTATCACACTAGCAGCTATGTGCAGCCTGCCTCAAATGTTCTATCCCCTAATATCTGATCAGTATGCATTGCCCCTCTCTTCCCTCTGCTTCAGCTCCATCCTTCCCTCTGCCCACACCTATGGCGCATTGGGTAGGTATACCTCACAAACTTCCCCTAACATTCATTCCCTGCCTAGCCATAAGCATTCAATCCTCTACTTCCACTGTAGCAACAGCACACACCCCAAGGGTCCTCTGTTCCAGGCTCTGTATATCACCTGGATTCCAGGGACAGCCCATGATGTCACAGGAACAGAAACTCTATTCCTGCAGAGCAAGGACGCTGTCTGCACCTAATACTCAGAAGCTGATGAATGAGATGAAAGCTTTCTATGCACATAGAAATGTAGAGAAACTCAGGCCAAAATGGGGACTGTCTGTTTGCCCAGGAACAAGAATCCTTTCAGGGCTGCATTCACAGCCCTCAGGCAAGCAAAGGAAATTGATGCAGGGCCCAGGAAAAGGAGTTGTAAGACAGTGAATTCAAGAAAAACAGCCACAAATGAATGAGAAATTGAAAAGGATATCCATCAACTGAGGAATGGCTATACAACTTATATGACTACGGTGGAATATATTGTGCTTTAATGAGAAAAGACAAACAGGATGGTTTCAGAAAAACCTGGGAAGACCTATATGAACTAATTCAAAGTGAAATAAGAGCACTTTTTTTTTAAAACTTGACAAACACTCAAAACTTAAAAAAAAAATGTTGAAAATAATTTTGGGGATAGAAGAAGAGGGAGCACAATGGCGGGCAGTATCAGTAGGTACCAGCAGCAGCAGTAGCATGAGCAAGAGGAAGGAACAGCAATTGTCATCACCAAGTGTGGGCTCAAGGACCAACCCTAGAAGGCTCTCAGATCTACAATGTGTTCCCCCCAAGATTCCTTCACACCCCACCCTCCTCCAATCTGACAATCTGTAAGTAAATGAAGACCATCTATTTCCAGGAAATAAAGCCCCACCTCCTATCCTGCCATTGCCCTTTTCTCCTCTATGCACTGACACTGGGGGACCTAGGTCATGCCCTACAGAAACCATGTCTCCACCTTTCAGGGATAGTAATTTTCTAACCAAATTTAAGCAAAACTCTTTGAATAACTGAATAGCCCTGAAAAAAGAATATCATGATTTAATCTGTGTAGTCAATAAGGCCATTTTTCTATCTGTAGCTATGTATGTGAGGCATCTTTTTTTTTAAGCTATGAGAGATATTAAAAGTCAAACAAAAATACACTGGGTTAAACAAAGCATCACAGTGTTAAAAATTTTAAATATTCTACTGTTGTCTTAAATTTCTATTTTTGCAAATGTCCTATACAGTAGTACTTGCATAAAATTTATGTATAAATTTATATTTCTGCTGAAAGGAGATGTGCACTAAAAAAAAAAAAAAAAAAAAAAAAAAAAAATGTTTGTGACCAAAAGTTTGGATTTCACTGGTAAAGGTCAAAGGGACAAATCTAGGCAAAGTAATTGAGGAAAATCTAGGAAGGAAAAAAAAAAAAAAAAAACACTTTCAGTGGAAAAGGAAAGTAAGGAAAGAGGAAGGGAGAGAGAGAAAAAGACAAAGAAAGAGAGGGGGAGAGAGACAGAGAGAGAGGAGTGCACACGTGTGTGTAGGTGGTGGCACATGAGGGCTGGAGGTGGTTTGATGGAAAAGAAGGTGGCAGATGAGAAGTGGGCCTTGAGGACTCAAATGATAGAATTAATAAAGAGGGAGTGTATTCTTAAGGAACAAGACAAGATTTGGAAAGAACTAGGAATCAGATGGGTAGAATGAACAGTATGTGAAGGGGAACAGTTAGGCTAAATAAGTAGACTGTAAACAGTCTGTGGTGGCCCTTAAATGTCAAATTTTATCTCAGAAGCACAAGAAGCTAATGACAGTTTTCTGAGCAAAAGAATGATATACTCAGAAGTGCACCTCAGGGGCATATTTTGGTAGCTGGACAGAGGAGAAAGTGGAGAAGGGAGACAGCAGAGGCAGGAGACCAGGAACAAATACTTGTCTAAGGTGAGGCACCTACTTCCTCCTATTAAGTGAGTTTAGCATACACAGCTGCTTCTCTCATTCCCTAGTTCTTGATCTGTTCCCCAGGTCTCTCAAGTTATAATAAGTATATGCTATGCAAATGATTAAGTCTAGAAATACTTCCTACATTCAACAGCAAGAAAATATTGACATCAACAAAAAGGGTTGTCAGATGAATGAACTGATATAATGGACAAAGCATTAGATTCAAAGTCACAAGACGTTAGTCTTAGACCTCACTTAGCCAAAAACTAGCTATGTGGCCTTGACATACCACTTAACATTCTTGCTGTTTCTCCTCCTCCTCTGTAAAATGGGTACTTTGGATTAGAGAATTTCCAAGGTCTCTTTCAGTTTTGACATTCATACTTTATACCTTGAGGTTAATTTTCAAAGATTCTTCAAGATATCAAATAAATGGAAGTACTTATAAACTACCATGGTCTGTAAAATGCTATTTGAGAAAAGATTAATTTTTAAACCTAAAAGGTCATTATCATTAATCAACGAATTTTTCCCTCAAAAATGATTTGGGATATAAGATTAAATCATGTCTTTTAAATCATGAAAAAGGAATGGCTAGTTTTGATGCAAAGATCATTAACAGGTGCTACTGAGGAAGGTGCAGTAGTATAATTTTTATGCATGAGGTCGAAAATAATAAAATGGCAAGCAAGTTTCTAATTGGCTCTTCTACTTGTAAGACTACACAGGTAGAATAAGCTACTTTCCTTCTATTTTCCTTCTCTGGACCTCATTTTTTTCTCCTGCAAAATGAGAGTTGTTTGTTTTTTTTGTTTTGTTTTTTAATCACTTACTATTTGTTGCTGGACTAGAAATGAATGACTTAAAGAATAATTTTAAAAAATTAAACATTATAGAATCATCTTAACTTTAAACAAAACAGCTTTAAAAAAAAAAAAAAAAAAAAAAGGCCAAAGAATTTAACAAGCATCTGTTTTCCAGCTTAAGCCTGAAACATTAGAGGTGGATTTTTTCCAGGAGACATGGTGAAAACATTAAGACAAGACTAGTCTGACGAATTTCAAATACTTTTTCCAAAGTAAATAGATGGTAATTTATAAAAAAGAAAAACACCCCTAAAACTTTAAAACAGCCTCTTCTACAAATCTTGGGGTAGTTTAGTAGATAGAGTGCCCAAACTGGATCCAGGAGACCTGGATGCATTCTCTAGGTCGGAAACAAGTCATTTTCTCTATTTGTGTCTCAGTTTCTTTATCTGTAAAATGAAAGTTAGATTAGATGGTTTTTAAAGTGCTTTCTAGGTCTATACCCCAAGAGACTACAAAAGCATTTTTAAAATCTTAAGACACTCCTGTAATATGAACTATTATTATTTAAAACTGAAAGAACAAATGATTACATATCCAAAAAAGTACACAAGATTATTTGAATCTGCCTTCAGGGTACAATCTTCTCAGAAGCTGCTACTTACTTTAAGAAAATAACAAAGAGACTTCTGTTTTCCTCCCTATTACACACTCTTTTCAAACTGTTTCTGTCTACAAGAGTTTAAAGATGTAATTTATTCTATTCCCTGATGAGAACAAAATTATTTTAAGATTTCCAAATATGATCCCAGCACTTTGAAGCTGCTAGGACAAGATGGCTTTTGTTAAAGGTGTATCTATCTCAACTAATCTAAAAGTTTATTCTTGAGAAGACAATGTAAATAGCATTTTAGCAATTAAAATGCTATTTCAAACTCACCCAATTTAAATACAGTGTATTGTAGTAGAGAGCATGCTGAGTTAGGAGTCAAGAAGACCAGGTTTCAAAGCAAAACTCCAACTACCTTTTATTAGGTATGTGGAAAGTCACTTCTCTGGGAACCTCATTTTCTGCACTGATATAAAACAAGAAAGTATAGTAGATGATCTCTAAGGTCACTTCTAGCTCTAAATCCTCTGAACTATGATAAATAATTTTGTAAAAAGAAGCAGCATCCTTTAAAAAAAGTATGACTACAATCATTGCCAAATGAATAAATTTTTATTACATTTGCATTTTTCAAATGCTGAGTTTGTGTAAAACACAGTTATGGCACTGAATACTTATACCTGAATATGGCCCAAATCAATAATTAAACAGTAAACAAAATGAACTCCCAAATTCTCCAGACCAAACCCACAAAAACAGCTCGACACCAAAACACAGATAAAAGGAGCCCCTTCTGTACCTGACTTTTTGGCTGTGCCTTGAACTCCCCCGGCTCCAGGACTTCCAGGAGAACCAGTCTTTTTACTCAAGAGGCTGTTAAAGAAGCTGGCCAACACTCCTTCACTTGCAGCATTATCTAAAGAAATTAAAATAAAAAAATAAAAATAAAATAAAAAACTGTTTTCAGTTTGGAACTTAAAACATATGACTATACAACTTCTTTAAAAGTCCAGTTCTTATGCCCAAAAGGCTATCAAACTGTGCATACCCTTTGATCCAGCAGTGTATCCCAAAGAGATCATAAAATAGGGAAAAGAACCCACATGTGCAAAAATGTTTGTGGCAGCCCTTTTTGTAGTGGCAAGAAGCTGGAAACTGAGTGGATGCCCATCAATTGGAAAATGGCTGAATAAGTTATGGTATATGAACATTATGGAATATCATTGTTCTATAAGAAATGATCAATAGGATGATTTCAGAAAGGCCTGGAGACTTAGCACCAGAGAGAGGGCTGTGGGGATTGAGTGTGGATCACAACATAGCATTTTCACTATTTTGTTGTAAGAAAAATTTAGAACACAAGATTTTGCAAGAGTGAATGCTAAAAACTATCTTTGCATGTATTTTGAAGATAAGCTAATATTAAAAAAAAAAAGTCCAGTTTTGATGTATGTTACGCTCTACGATGTCTCCCAATGCAAGAGCAAATGTATAATGGGAATGATGCCTTTGATGCCTTTTGTGTCAGTGGCTGCCTGTTTGTTGGCTATGAGCAAAGGCTGCTCTTGTGAGTCAAGGACAGAGAGAAACATGGCAGAGACAGTAGTCATGTACAGGAAAAGCAAGGCTCTTTGATCTTCAGGAGCTCTAATACCCAATTATGACTGGATTTAGCTAAATTTCCACCTGTATGACACAAATGTACACACAAGGAGAGGCAGTGGTGGATAACACTGGGTATGCAGCCAGGATTTGAGTTTTTTTTTTTTTTTAATTAAAGCTTTTTATTTGTATAACATATGTATGGGTAGTTCCTCAGCATTTATCTTTACAAAGCTTTCCATTACAAATTTTACCCCCAGTCCCCTCCCCTAGATGGCAGGAAGTCCACTACATGTTAATAATGTTGAAATTCTTGAAAAGTTGTGCAAGAAAAATCCTATCTACAAGAAAAAAAAAAGAAAATCAGAGAAAGGAAACATAATGCGAGTAAACCTCAACAGAGAGCATGAAAATGTTATGTTGTGGTCCATATTTCATATCCCTCTCTCTGGGTGTATAAGGTTTTCTTCACTGAACAATTGGAACTGCTAACGAGAAAATCTTAACTCACTTTCCGTTGAACTTCAGTTTTCTCATCTGTCAAATGGGGTTAATGATAACGGTTCTGTTTTCTTCAAAGAGGTATTCTGATTCTCAAATCAAATGGTCTGAACCTCATGTTCTTTTTTTTTTTTTGCTGAGGCAATTGGGGTTAAGTGACCTGCCCAGGGTCACACAGCTAGGAAGTGTTAAATGTCTGAGAGCAGGTTTGAACACAGGTCCTCCTGACTTCAGGGCTGGTGTTCTATTCACTGTGCCATCTAGCTATCCCTCATGTTCTTTTCTTTATAGCAAAGATAATGATACACTAATTCTTATGGAAGTGTTCTGAACAAAATGCTTTGTAAACTCTAAGATACCATTGTGAAATCTGATCTGTCACAAGCTTCATACAACTCTGAGGGGAGCCTGGGCTGGAAAAGGTCACAATATAAGTCTAACAATAGATTCTGGATTTGTTGTCCAAGGCACAATTTAGCCAGTTTGGAGAGACTCAATTCTGTAATGAATTTTTCAATCATAGCAATTTATGAAAGATTCCTAAATAAGGCATAGAAAGGCAGTGATCTACATTCATAGAGTAAGTAACCTTACAAATGAATGCATGATATTGGAAATATGGAAGCTGAAATCCTGCAATATAGAAAATTAGGTGGGTTCTATCACTATACTATGAAGCTATTCCTCTTTTCTTTTGTATCCAAAAGCTTTCTAAATAAACCATAGGATCTTGCAAGAGTCCCCCATCCCATACAACTAGTCTACCTATTAAACAAATTTAGCTCTACCATTTATTGCCAATAAATTAATAACCACTTGTCAATTTTTATTCAGTAAGGTATTACTGGGCATGATGGTACACACCTAGTAACCAGTCACAGGGGAGCCTAGGGTTGATGGGTGGGTCTTGAGTTAGGAAGCTCTGAAACCTGGGAAACGACATTAAATTTAATATCCATCTGAGGCTGCGAGGAGTGGGGAACAAACCAGTTTTCTTATCACAGGGGAGGCTGAACTAAATCTCCAGGTCCTTCCAGCTATAAATTTTAGGAGTTAGAAATAATATTGTATTTTCAGCTTCAGGTTAAATGTTTAACCCCTGAAGAAGAATGCAGCAGAAAAAGCACTGGATTTGAAATCAAGAGACCTGAGTATAAGTCCCACTCTTCTCATTTGTTAAATGAGAGGACAGGACCAAATGGCCATCAAGTCCTAGCCAATTCTGAAACACTTACTTTTAATATTTGGATCAGGCTTCTTGACCGATGCAATTGGTGAGGCACTGGGGACGTTGGTAGGTCCAGCTCGGCCCTGTGTCCTTGGAGAGCCTGTAGGTCCTCTAGCAGGAGATTCCTTAGACCAAAGGCAGGTTATTAATATATTTTGGGGAGATAAGGCAATAGGGGTTGACTTGCACAGGGTCACACAGCTATTAAGTGCTAAATGTCTGAAGCTGCATTTGAACTCAGGTCCTCCTAACTCCAGGGCCGGTGCTCTATCCACTGTGCCATCTAGCTGCCCCAAGATTATTAAGAAAACTTTGAAAGGCACAGAAATTACAGAGAATGCAAACTCTGAAAATGATTAATATTCTCTTGTGTTTCAATTTTGGAAAACTTATATGTCCTCTGAGATTTGGTCAGTGGCTCCATCTTTAGTAATTAAAAGTAAAATGAAATGAGAACCACCAAGTAACCCTGAGTCTGGTTCCTGATCTAATTCTAACTAGTCGGAATTCAATTTTTTTATCAGTCAAATGGGATGAATGATACTTGTCTTACATAGCTCTCAAATGAATATTATAAGGATCAAATCAGATAAATGTGAAGGTACAGCAAAACATTTTTAACTCTCATACAAATGCAAGGTACCATAAATAATGACAAAACATGAAAAATTTAAAATCTAGTTCACCAGTTCAACATTACTTATAATTTTTGCTCTACTTGCCTACTATTTATTACATTATACAAAGGATTTTTCTTCATTGTAGGAAAACCAATACTCACTGAAGCTCTTGTAGGAGTGGCTGGCTGTTTGGCGAGGAATGACTGCAAAGAGAAGGACTATTACTATCAAACAACAATGCCATTTTGCCATAACTAAAACAAGGTAAACTCCTAAAAATGTGCTTAGATGAAACATACTGAGCCCTGCACTGAGGCTGAGGAGAGCTTTGGATTCTCCTCATAGCTCTGGCTCAGGGCAAGTCATGGTCTTCTTCTGAGGCTTCACTTCAGTAGAAAACTCACAAATCACTTCCACTTCCGTCTCTGGGCTGGAGCCTTGCTGGATTCCTATTGTATGTACCTCTTCTTGTTTCCAACTACCAACAGTTTCTAAAGGTAACCAGTTGTAATGAAATGTAAACTGCACTGAATCAGGAGGCCAAAGACCAGCATTGGTCTCTTTTCATCTATCACATAAGGAACAATAGCAGAACTATCTATATTATTGTGCTGATTCAAGGAAACTTTGTAAATCATAGAAAGACAAGCTATTTATTAGTCTATACACAAAAGCTTCCTTTATCCACATGAGAGGACAGCTGGAGAAATCCTCAAGCCAACGTATCCAGCCACTACCAGGAAACAAAATACTATATTCAGCCTATAGCAGATTCTTACAAGATAAAGGGAGAAATCTAAGAGAAATTCTTTCTAAGTTTATCTCCCTGAGCCATATATTTCTGACTTATATACTCTTTAAATTCTTACTGAGAGGCAGGTAATCATAAACAGTGCCTGTAAGACTATACAATTCAGAGTTTATTTACACTTAATTTGTGTTTGAGATCACAGATCACTGTTTTTAATTCCTTTTAAAGTGGTGGAATATCATATAAATGATTAAAAGACAGCATGAAATAGCAGAAAATATCATGGCCCTGGAATAAGAAGCCTTGGGTTAAAGTCTGAGCTATGCATGTGCCCTTGGACAATCTACACCTTCCTTCAAGGACCCCTGATCTTGTCCCTGTGAGTACTTCCTCCCAAGAGAGAATAACAGGGCCAAAATAGAAATATAACAATCTTCCTAAGCTGCTATAGCTGAAATAATCCACTACTTTGGGGTCACCTCTATGCTGGGAATTCTTTGCTCCAAAATCACAATACCCGGTTGTCAGAAACAGACAGGAACTACTTGAAGCCTTTTCAAGTAGGATCTGCCAGACCTTACAGCCTTTGGGGGCCCACAGGTACCTCCATACTAGAAGGAGGGCCTGCAGAGAACTGCTAGAGTGGAAAATTTTGAGAAAGCAACAAGATTAGATAACCATAAATGTCAAATATAAATTATTCTGGATATACAAAAACCTGAGAGCACATTCTAATAAGAAGTTCTAAAAATTGTATTCAAGACTTAATATATGTAATACTGTACTGTTCATTCTTCAAAAGTCAGACATTTTCTGGTTTCTTTTAACACTTAATTTGAAAGGTTTTAAAATAATTAATTTTTTATTTCTGATTTGTTAATTGAATTTCTGAAATACGTCCACATGACAACATGCTAACATATCACAGGACGGTCGTAAGTAGTAAAACTGAAGGCTTAAATATAAACTAAAGAATGAAATAAAGGAACACATCTTAAAAAGCTAAATTATAATAGAGTCAGTACTAATTTACAAATGTACTCTTAATCTTTAACTTATATGTCTACTTCAGTAAATGTTAATTAAATCTTTGGCAAGTCAGATCCTTATAAATTATAAAAAGATTCTTTCTTTAGTCTGTTGTTTACAGTTTCTATATCAGGTACAGGGTTTAGATAAAGATATAAACAATAAGCAGCATGTAAAAAAATATTCTCTGAAGTTTCAAATATACCAGGGGGGTTGGGGGTGTGTGTGTGTGTCTAATTTGATGCCCTTCTCATAACTCTGCTCTTGATAGGATTAGAATCATAAAGTCTGTCCTGGCTTTCACTATATGAAATAATTATTGGAAAAGTAAAATTTAAGTGACTGTACTCAAGTACTGAGATCTATTTTGCAAAAGATTTTAGAAAAGATATCTAAAAATCCCTACAAGCTAAGTGGAACCAGAGAAACAACTTCTTTCAGAACTGCTCTGAGAATAGGTTCATTTCAGATAGCCATGAAAAGAAGTTTCCAGATACCAGACAACTACATGGGATATCTGGGATCTAAGATGAAATGTTCTGATTAAATGGACATTCAGAGTGGGTTACTAGGACACAAAAACATATTAATGTTGATGATCATTGTATTACTTTGGCTTTTTGCTTCTTGGTATCTGTTTGCTGAGTTATCTTGGTAACATGTAAATCTATATTCTAATATTAGTCCATGGTTTTGGATATTCTTAATAGATATTCATCTGCTCAGGGAAAATTGTGATAGGCCTACCTACATAAGAATAGACAAGTGATAGGAGAGGGAAAACTACTTAGTTCAAATAGCTCTGGGTGAAACCCTTCTTCTTGTTCATGTGGTTGCAGGGAAACAGCCCATGACCAGCCTTTGATAAATGAGCCCTTGTTGCCCATTCTTTTTAGACTTTAAATTAGTTGCTGTGTTAAAGTTTGTTCTGAATTTTCACTGAAAAATCTTATGTTAGTGAACTTTACTGGTAACGATTACATTAAAGATCTTATAGAATTAGCTTATAGATGAATGATCCAGGGGAGACAAGTTTCCCCTTTGATCAAAGGAGGGAAGTGAGAAAATCAAACCAATATATTATAAAATTGCCTAAGCCATGTTTCTTTTGTCTCCAAGTTCAGAAGTTCTGCCTTCCTCTCTGAGCTAAATTTATCTGCAAATCATCTTAATTGAAAGGAATGTTTTGAAATCGAAAATACATACATATATACATTTATATATTTATATATGTACGTATGTATTTTCAATTCATACATATGTATGTATGAATATATGAAAACTCTTACCTCACTAACAAGTCTTGCAGGATGCATGTGGGCACCAGGAAGTCCGTTAACTTGGCAATGCTGGCTGTCCTTCAAAAAAGTCTGGGCTGTTATCGTTATGATTCTAACTAATCATGCAGTGGGATTTTCATAGCAACAAGGTGGAAGGAGGAAATGTTTCTACTCCTGCATTCCTGACTTCCATCTAATCATATCACTCTCAACCATATATGATATTCAGACTTTGTAACCAATCATACTGTTTTATGCTTCCTGTTTTTTGTACTCTTGTATTTCCCCAAACCCAAAGTAAGCCGCATTCATGGTCTTAAGAGACACCCTTTTATCTTTGATTGCTAACTTTACCAATAGATTCAATGTGCTCAGAACTTTGTGCCTCAGTATACATTAATTTCAATTGTAAGAGCCTGCAGAAGGACTTCAAGTCTATAGTACTTACTGAAAATTACAGATGATGGTACTCATGCCCCTATGCCCAAGGGAGGTACTTGTAATGCAATGTCAATTGCTTTAAAACTTTCAGTGACATTACCTGCTGCTTCATTAGAAATACTTGCTCATCTTCTGCTGCCAATTCTTTATCATGGACCAACTGTGAAAAATAAGCTCATTTTTAGTCAATAATGCATAAAAACATCAAATCAATATCAGAATTTTCTAAAAAAAAAAAAAAAAAAAAAAACAACCCCAAAAAACAAACACCCAGAGTCTTAGTCATACTATGTATCCAGAAGTCACCTTTACACACAAAGAAACCCAAACTCACAGTAGCTTTTCAAATCAAGCAATCTGAAGAATGGAAAAATGAAACAATTGATTTGCAGTAAAAAAAAAAAAAAAACTGCAATGCAAAGAGAACAATAGTCAGGAATGACTGAGTTCAAATTCCAACTCTAAAACTTTTTAGGCAAATCTAAACCTGTTTCCCCATCTTTAAGATACAGATAATACTGCAGTACTCACTTCAGTATTGCTATATGATTCTCAAGTATAGTAATATACATCATGTGTATTTATAAACTTCAAAGTGCTATCTAACTGCTACTATTAAACAGCTAGTTATTATTAAATTCATGAGAGCTGCTAAGACTGAAAAGGCTTAACACATTTGGATAGATACTTTATGCAGTATCAGAGAATTATAATTTTTTTTAAAATTCTGATTGTAACCAACACTAAATGAAATAAATATTTCCAAACACAGAAAGAGGACAGCACATTAAACTGCCAACCTCTACTGAACACAGCTTGCTGAGAATTACATTAACAAAGCTACAAAAAAGGGCTGAGGTAAGCATGAGTGAGCAAAAATCAAAATAGATTTTTTTTGGGGGGGGTGCAAAATTACACATCATAGGAGCTCTAAAAAAGCCTAAAAGAATCATTCCCAGATGATTTGAAGGAGAAAGGCAGCAGCCTATGGGAGTGGAAGTGTGGTGGAAGAGCCCAGGACTTCCAAGTGGGAAAGTCCCAGACACCTCCCTCACCAAATGTAATTTCCATTAAGGAAAACTATATGAAATTCTAGTTATTGTTAATGACAAAAATAAATTTAATGTTTTTTGTAATCATATGAGTGAAATAATGTTCACAGCATTCAAAAATAGGCCTTTTAAAAGCTGACTGTGGGTCTCCAGAAACTGGGAAAACAATTTATCCTGCAATATAGATTTAAATACTGTCACTAGCAAAAGATCAACTGTACATCAATACTGGTTTGAATTTAAATATTTATTTTTATATGAAATAATTGTGGCTAATGACTATGACCTTAAAACCATTTGGTCATCAAAACCATTTGGTACTGGCTAAGAAAGAGAGTAGTCCATCAGTGGCACAGGATAGAATCACAGGACAAACTAGGCAATAACGATAGCAATTTAGTGTTTGATAAACCCGTACTCACTATTTGACAAAAACTGCTAGGAAAATTGGAAACTAGTGTGGAAGAAATTAGGGCTTGACCCACACCTAACACCACATACCAAAATAAGATCTAAATAGGTTCATGATTTAGATATAAAGAGTGATATTATAAGCAAATCAGAGGAACATAGGATAGTTTACCTCTCAGACCTGTGGAGATGGAATAAATTTATGTCCAAAGAAGAACTGGAACTCTTAACTGAATACCAGATAGATAATTTTGACTATATTAAGTTAAAAAGTTTTTGTACAAACAAAACTAATGCAGACAAGATTAGGAGGGAAGCAATAAATTGGGAAATCATCTTTACATTTAAGGGTTCTGATAAAGGCCTCATTTCTAAAATATATACAGAACTGTCTCATATTTATAAGAATTCAAGCCACTCTCCAATCAACAAATGGTCAAAGGATATATGAACAGACAATTTTCAGATGATGAAATTAAAACTATTTCTAGTCATATGTAAAGGTGCTCTAAATCACTATTGATCAGAGAAATGCAAATTAAGACCATTCTGAGATACCACTACATACCTGTCAGACTGGCTAAAATGACAGGAAAAGATAATGATAAATGTTGGAGGGGAGTGGGAAAACTGGGACACTGATACATTGTTGGTGGAATTGTGAATGGATCCAACCATTCTGGAAAGCAATTTGGAACTATGCCCAAAAAGTTATCAAACTGTGCATAGCCTTTGACCCAGCAGTGTTTCTATTGGGCTTATATCTCAAAGAGATCTTAAAGGAAGGAAAGGGACCCACATGTGCAAGAATGTTTGTGGCAGCCCTTTTTGTAGTGGCTAGAAACTGGAAGCTGAATGGATGCTCATCATTGGAGAATGGCTGAATAAATTATGGTATATGAATGTTATGGAATATTATTGCTCTGTAAGAAACGACCAAGAGGATCATTTCAGAGAAGCCTGGAGAGACTTGCATGAACTGATGCTGAGTGAAATGAGCAGAACCAGGAGATCATTATACATGGCAACAAAAAGACTATATATATGATGATCAACTCTGATGGACATGGCTCTCTTCAACAATGAAATGTTTCAAACCAGTTCCAATTGTTCAGTGAAGAAGGCTATATACACCCAGAGAGAGGGATATGAAATATGGACCACAATATAACATTTTCATGCTC
This sequence comes from Myrmecobius fasciatus, assembly GCA_023553655.1. Taxonomy (NCBI): domain Eukaryota; kingdom Metazoa; phylum Chordata; class Mammalia; order Dasyuromorphia; family Myrmecobiidae; genus Myrmecobius; species Myrmecobius fasciatus. The sequence continues at coordinate 71,106 of JAJPUD010001884.1, forward strand.
TCTATTGATGTTTGCTTACATTGTGTTTCCTTTCTCTGATTTTTTTTTTCTTGTAGATATGATTTTTCTTGCACAGTAAGATAAGTATGGAAATAAGCACACATATATTCGACTTGTCAAGTATTTTAACATAATTAACATGTAGTAGACTTCCTGCCATCTAAGGAAGGGAAGGGGACTAGGGGGGAAAAATTTGTAATGGAAAGCTGAAGAACTACCCATACATATGTTTTGCAAATAAAAAGCTTTAATAAAAAAAAATACATATATATATATATATATATCTGGTGGGTGAAAATACAAAATATTATCTCCAAGATTAGATTCTAATTAGTAATTCAAATTATAATTGACACTAAAGTCCAAGTCTCATTTAAATTTCTCTTCAAAAAAATTCCTATTACTTCATTCCATAACATCACATTGTACAAGAAATAAAAAATTTAGTGGATAATTTTTCTCATTGAAATATTTCCTTGAAAACAATCATGCAAAACTCTTTTAAAATTAAATAAGTTTTTGTACCTTTCTTACAGGAGGTTTTACAATGAAGTCTTCATATGGATCATCTGGTTTTACTGTTGTGAAATTTTCATGTAAAATAGCTATTTTCTTTTCATTGTCCCAACCAGCAGGTCTAAAAGAAAAAAAATATGGAATTACTTTCTTTTCTTTGGACATAATTTAACACATTGAGTTTGAGAAGTATTATAAAAGATTCAAGTCACAGGATAAGTATTTGTTACCTAATGATCAATGAACACCTGATATTTTCAGAATATATTTCAGTTCAATCCAACAAATATTTATATGGCATTGAAGATATAAAGACAAAAATGTTATATCTGCCCTACATAAAAACTAAGTTCCTTCTCTACTGAGGTTTGTTTGCATTGTATTTCCTTTATTGGATTATTCTTTCTTGTAGATACGATTTCTCCTGCACAAAAAATGATGCGTGGCAATAACTATACATATATTCGATTTCTTAAGTAATTCTATAATTATCATGTAGTGGATATCCTGTCATCTAGGGGAGGGGTGGGGATTAGGGGAGGAAAATTTGTAACAGAAAGCTTTGTAAGGGTTAATGTTTAGGAATTACCCATACATATGTTTTGTAAATAAAAGTATTAATAATAATAATAATAAAAAACAAGAACAAAAAAAAAAAAACTAAGTTCCTAACCAGATGGAGTTTACACCCTCAGAGGATGGCATTTTATAGGTTAGCCTTTACTCTACTGCCCATTTGACCCTTTCATATGAAATGAATAGCCTTTGGAAATCAAGACCAGCCTCTGCCTTTTACAGAAGATAAAATTGAGAACCAAAATGGTCATATGACAATTAAGGAATCCTGGAGTTGGAAGGCAGATTGTTCTATTGTGGAAAAGATTCAGGTTTTATGCAGTTTTGCCTTATACTGTTGAAAGCCACAATTCTAAAGCATCTCCTACATCTCTGGGAGAATAAGGCTATTCATTCTCTCTTACTTATTACACTAATCATATCTCCTGTAAATCTCTCTCTCTCCCTGTGCCAACATCACACAGGTAGGAAGTGTTAAGTATCTGAGATCACATTTGAACTCAGGTCCTCCTAACTTCAGGGCTGGTGCTCTATCCACTGCGCCACCTAGTTGCCCCTAAATCTTCTGTTTTTAAGCTTAAAAAGTCTTGAGTTCATTCATTCCAACACCCTCAAAATGAACATAGCAGGTGTTTTGTGTCCGATATTATAGAAAATAATGTAATCTCAGGAGGTAAACTAATAAGTTTCCTCATTTTAATATGATCAAAGTTAAGAAATATGAATTAATGCATACAATATACACATAATGAACACAAAAGTACAAAAACAGTCTTAGAATTATACATTTAACGTGACATATTAAGACCTGACTGTGCTGGTATGATTTCCTATGCAAGGTTATGAAGCCAATTTCCTTGCTTGGAGTTTAGGGAGTTATTTATAAATTTCCTGATTAACTTAACAGCTATCACCACTGCTATTTTTTTTTTTTTTTTTTTGCTTTTTACTGAGGCAATTGAGTTCAAGTGACTCGCCCAGGATCACACAGCTAGGGAATTCACCACTGCTATTTTAAAGAAGCTCTGACTTCTTTCTAAGATGGCAGGATGTTTTGGTGGAAAGGGTACTGGATCAACAGTCTCAGGACCTAATCATTAATCCATTAAGGATCTCAGTACCCTCACCAATACAAGAAGGGAATTGTAACAGATGATCTCAAGTCTATGCCAATTCGAAATCCTGGGATAAACAGGCATTGCTCTGGGGGTCACATATTTCCAAGTTTTAGGGGTGGATGTAGACTCAGGTCTGAGTCCCAAGAATGGTGCCAGTTCTTTTCCCCACTATTCCACAACTGAATGTACAATGTCCTAAAGTGATGGGGATTATAGAGTAACATTTGACCAGTCTTGGCCAATATCTTGCTAATGAGATCAAAGGTAACAATATGACAGATCATACCTACAGTGGGCTTAATAAGTCATTTTCTTACTCCTTAAACAAATGAAATGCTATTAAATCAGACATTCAGGTCTGACTGGCGACATCTCTATCTTGGGCTTTCATTTGTCCTGTGGGAGATCGGGCCAATTTAAAGGAAACAAATACGTTTAACAATTATCTGTTTTTGTTGTTGAACTAAAGGAATTTTACGTCTACTTCTTCTGAACTACAATTTAAAAAATCAGCCCAGGAGTGAATACTACAGTGTAACTAGATTCATTTTAATGGAGACTGTCAATGAACGCTTACCAAAATAGGTGCTACTTGTCTTGTCTGGCACAGGCCTAAGCACAATTCTGGGTATATAAAAAAATTGAATAAGTTTGTGTCGCTAATTAACATGTAGTAGACTTCCTGCCATCTAGGGAAGGAGTGGGGGATAAGGGGGAAAATTTGTAACAGAAAGCTTTGCAAGGGTCAATGTTGAAAAACTATACATGCATATGTTTTGCAAATAAAAAGCTTTAATAAAATGAAAAAAAAAGTAGTTTGTGTTGATAGTAGATTTCAAAGAATACAAGAAAACAAACATAACTTACTAAAATGTTTGAGGCAGCTAGGCAGTACAGTGGATACAGAAGCAGGACAGGTTCAAATCTGACTTCAGACACTTTCCAGTTGTGTGACCCCACCTGTGTCAGTTTTCTGAATTGTAAAATGGAGGTAATAATAGCACCTACAACCTCACAGGGTTGTTATGAGAATCAAATGAAACATTTCTAAAGTATCTAGCACAGAACCTGGTATAAGTAGGTGCTTAATAAATGCCTTTTCTCTTTCTCTAAATGCAAGATACAAATCTCCCTAGAGGATTATTTCATCTTCATTGTAAAAATGCATTATCAGGTCACCTATGCATAGCCCTATTGAAAGCCCTAATGTATCAGGGGAGGTGCTTGTAAATTTTGTCAAACAGGATTGTAGTCTGGCAAAAATAGTTCCTGAATAAAAGTACATAAAAATAAATCAATTAATACCCAAAGAATCAAAACCACAAGTGAACCAAAGGCAAGGGAGAGCAAGGAGTGGAGTTAAGTAGACTACAGCCTATTAGTAATGACAACTTGTAAATGAATACACAGTGATATATGACTGGATGAGAAACTCAGTAGTCATATGGCAAGAGTGAGAGAAAATAGAGAAGCAGTGCATACACTGTTGGAGATGTTCATGAAATATTGAAAGACCTGGAGAAAGGCCTCCATACTTTAGGGAGAATTTAAGGGAAAGAAGGACAAGAACTGCCTAAAACGAGATATAATCAAAAATAGATCGAAGTGTTTTTTTGATGGATAAACAAAAGTCAAACATAATCTTCAAAATTCATTTGTACACATTCCATCTCCTATCTTTTTTCAGCTATCAGAAATCAATAATAGTCAATTTTTCTCTCAAGAATGAGAGCTTTTTTTTTTTTTAAACAGACTGAGGAAAGGGAAGAATGACTACTTATTCTTATCTATTTTCTTTCATTAGGAATGAATTTTTTATGAATTAATTATATATCCTATGACATTGCAAAATCGATCATTTCTAGCCAAAACAACTGGATTGTCCAAACATGCCATTATGTAACCTGCAAATAATATTTTGAGCTTATTTTAAAATATTCATCCCTTTATTTTTTCTTGTTTTATAGCAATTACTAGCAATTCTAATATCACCAAACAAAAATGATAAAAGTAGGCATTCTTGTTTTTAGTAGGAAGGCTTCTAATGGTTTTCCATAACAAATTATGTCAGAAATTGACTTGGGTAATCTATTTTTTACTGTATTGAAGAAAACAATCCCTTTTTTCCTTTTCTTTGTGATGTGGGTTTTTTTAAATTAAATAATGATGATTTTTTTTTAAATTTTATTTTATTTGCATAACATATGTGTGGGTAATTCTTCAACAATAACCCTTGCATAGCTTTCCGTTACAAATTTTTCCCCCCAACTCCCCACCCCTCCCCTAGATGGCAGGATATCCACTACATGTTAATTATGTTAAAATATTGGCAAATCGAATATATGTATACATATTTCTAAACTTATCATTGTTGTGCAAGAAAAATCTTATCTACACAAACGATATATCAGATAAAGGAAACACAATGTAAGCAAACATCAATCAAGGAGTATGAGAATGTTATGTTGTGGTCCACATTTCGCATCCCTCTCTCTGGGTGTATATGGCTTTCTTCAGTGAACAATTGGAGGTGGTTTGAAACATTTCATTGTTGAAGAGAGCCATGTCCATCAGAATTGATCGTCATATAGTACTGTTGTTGCCATGTATAATGATCTCCTGGTTCTGCTCATTTCACTCAGCATCAGTTCATGTAAGTCTCTCCAGGCCTCTCTGAACTCATCTTGCTGGTCATTTCTTACAGAACAATAATATTCCATAATATTCATATACCATAATTTATTCAGCCATTCTCCAATTGAAGGGCATCTATTCAATTTTCAGTTTCTAGCCACTACAAAAAGGGCTGCCACAAACATTCTTGCACATGTGGGGCCTTTTCCTTCCTTTATGATTTCTTTGGGATATAAGCCCAATAGAAATGCTGCTGGGTCAAAAGGTATGCACAGTTTGATAACTTTTTGAGCATAGCTCCAAATTGTTCTCCAGAATGGCTGTATCCGTTCACAGCTCCACCAACAATGCATGATGATTTTTTTTATGAAGTTTTTTTTCTCCTATTGATAGAAAAGTTCTGAAAAGATTTTTGTTGTTGAATTTTCACATGATTACATGCCTAAAGGCCTACCGACCCAACTCCTTTTTATGAAAAGAGGAATCTAACAACATGACATATCTGAGGTCACACAAGTGGCAGAGTCAATATTCAAAAACAGTCTTCTGACTCTGAAAATCTGAAGTTCTTTCCACTGTACTACATTTTTTTCCACGTTGCTCATTTTTTCTGATATTCAAACAGCCTTGTGCACCCAGCACTGCATTGCTGTATTGTGTTTGCATCTATTTAGCAAGGCAGTGGGGGTGTATTGGATAGAGGGTTATACCTGGAAATCAGGAAGATCTGGGGTCACATCTCTCCTATGGCATTTACGAGCTGTGTGACTACGCAACCCTATATAATGGCTGTGGCATAGGCATCAGTGCCTATGCAGATTAAATCTCAGGTTCTTAACGTATTATTACATAACAAATGTACTTAAGCAACACTAGTTAGCACTTCGTAGAGGAATGGATTTAGAGCCCCAACTTATGCCAAAAACTTCAATGAATTAATTTAATTAAAATTATTAAAAAAAAGGGGGGGGGAAACAAAACATATTCATGGTAAATATAATGTATAAAAACCTGACATTTAAAATATTTAAGATATATAAAAAATTTACACATGAGACTTCCAGTATTATTAAGGACTAAATGGTAAAAGGATCTGAACAATTTTCAAAAAATGAAACAGGACTTGTTAATAATCCCTTGGAAAAATATTTAACCTCAGTAATAAAAGTGATGAAAATAAAAACTAACAGGTATCACCACATCCATCGAATTGACAAAAATAATTAAGAGCAACCAAATTCAATGCTAGTAGGTTGTGGAGAATTAGGTAGTTTAGTACTGGTTAAACTATAAACCAGCAGAATTGGAAGGAGAATGGTAGGAAAGAGAGAGAAAAAAAGAAATCTGCTAGTATCCAGTAAAGCTACAAAAAAAATAATCATATCTAACTCTAAAATTCCTTGAATAAGGCTTGAAAGTGTTATCAAAAACCAAAAAATGAGTACCTTTTCAAAAAAGTTTAGTGACATCATTTGTAATTTAAAAAAAAACTAAAAGCAACTGTCCAACATCAGAGGCAAATAAATAAAATTGAATGATTATATGATTAAGACAGACAATATGGCATTAAAAATATACGGACTTTAAGAAATTCTGCAAAATGAAAAAGTTAAACTGCAAAATGATAGCACAAATTATAACCTCAGAAGAAGAAAAGTAAATAGAAAAAAAGGACCTCAGGAAGAAAAATGGAAAAAAAAAGACAAAAAAAAGAATTTTGAAGGAGACCACTGTGATTAAAAAGACATTTTATACACTAAAGTTAATTTGTTTAAATGTAAACAGCTGCAAAGAAAATTTAATTGGCTGTACTGATATTTACTATTGTTCTTAACCTATCGTTTTTTAAAGTGTGTAAGCGGGTAGAAGAATGAATCACTCTTGGATAACAAGGAGAAGCTACTATCTTGAACAACCCTCAAAGTAACTTGCTCCTAAATAATATACTGCTTTTCAGTTGTTAAGAATTTCATTTACAGTACCGATTTCATCCTTACAATTGTCTTGTGAAGTAGGGAGTACAAAAAATAAAGAATCAAAGAATTTAGAACTCTACAGACCCTGAAAGAAATGGCTTCTCCTCCCAAGGAGTTGGGATTTGAAGCTGAGTTTCTCTCTCTCCTGGATCAAAAGTGTTCCATCTATTCTACTATGTAAACTATTAGCTTCATTTTACAGATAGAGAAAACTAAGGATTAAATGAAGTGAAAGGCCCCAGACACCTGGTTACCAGCAAAAACAAAGCCAGATCTTTTGCATCCTGGTTTAGGGGTATGTCCATTATACCATATAGCCTCTGTGTAACCTAACAGAAGATAAAATGAATATAAGTAGAAAAACAGGCCACTTAGGAAAACACCACACTTTACAGGGATAAAAAGATTTAAAATGTAAAGAAAAAAACCACCTTTAAGTGAACTTACATAAAAACTGCATCCTTTTCCACCACTAAGGCAGGTGTGGTGAAGTGAAAACCGTATGTTTTATGTACAATATACTTGTACAACAAGTCAAGGTTCTTTTCTTCCTTAACTGATGTATAAATCAAGGCAGCTCCATCTATTCAATTTGCTTAAGGAAAGCTGAGTCAGTATAAATGTTTAAATCAAGCATGCACAATCAAAACCCATCTAAAAAGAAATAGGCCTAAATTATTAATCCAGATACCCTCAGTGAGACAAACAATGGAACTTTTGAAACATCAAAAGGTAAAACAAGTATAGAATCATACAACATTAAAATGAAACTAGAATGAGTCACAGTACTTGGTGAGGGATTTATAATTCAAAGCAAAGTTCTTAACTATATCCTAGCTGCTTGTCCAAACATCAAGAATCTTCTCATTTAGAATCCTGATGTTAAAATAATGGAAGGTCTACTTTCTAATGGGTAAAAAAAATGTACATATATACTTTGATATTCTAAGGATCCAGGATTTTTCTGTATGCAGATTGCAAGACATTTTTCAACTAAAATAGACTTTGAGTTATCATGTGCATAAAATTCTTGACCCGATGGCTCATTAGAACAGTCCTCAAATAACATGGCATTAAAAGGACTACACCACCAGTAATGGCTATTCAAAAGCTGAAGCTCCAATGGTACATCCTACAAGAATTCAAAGTCACCACTATCCTGTAGTAAAGGATATAAGTAGGGCTTCAATGGAGGAATAATGAAATATGTAAGATCTGTATACAGTTACATATACTATATTTCTAGCATAGAATAAAAAAATATAGTACATATGGCTAGATATAATTACATATGTAAATGGTACAGTATATAGATATGTAGAGTATAAATCCCCCATTATGCATATTTTTTTTTCCAAAGGAATTTTGTACATTACCTCAAATTTACTGCTCAGGAAATAATACAAGCACTTAGGACATATATTTTAAAAAGTTCACTAGACCTTCCTTAATTAAATCACTAATGCAGTGTTTTAAACTACAGTAAGAACAAGCTTTAAGTGAACTTTTTGCCAAAAAAAATTTGTTCTGGCTAGATTCTGGTTGTTGATTTCTCTGCCCATTTGCCTACTTTTTAAATCTTGTAAAATGTGTCAACAGAAAAAAACTCTTGTAAACTATAAACACATTTAGATATTTCCCTATTGATAGGACAAGTCCATTGCAAGCACATAAATAACAAAACTTTTCAAATTTTTGTGAGATAAGATTATCAATGTATTCCTTTTCTATTACCCTTATATACCATAAGCTATTCAAAAAGATCTAAGGCTTCTAAGCTTCCTGATGGAATCCGTCACCTAATATGGTTCTGGAGCACCATTTGCTGGATTTGTAAAGACTCAAGGCTGGAACTGACTCAGTCCCATATATATAGACTAACAAGGGATCCCCTCCTAAAGACAAAAATTATGTTCTATTGGACAGTAACTGCAACAGATAGCATTTAAAAAGGACAATGCATTAGTTCCTCAAAAGAGCTCTCTGAAGTACATTAAGCTTCTGTCCATCTGTGAGACAAAAAGGCTGAAATACAGTGTCTTGGCCACAAAAGGATGAAATGTCAGAGTTGGGTTTATGTACAATTTTCTGACTCCAAATCCACATCTGCTAATAATTTAGATCTAAAATTAAGTCTGATCTTCTCATTCTGAAAAAAAAAAAAGCTAAGTTGTAAAACATAAGGAATTCAAATGACATTTGGCAGCAGAATTGTCAGTTCTTTATCTCAGTGATGTGTCATCACCCAAACTATACTATCAAAAAGGCTGGCTTTCCACAGGGATAAATGGAATGCCTCCAAATAACAAAAGCCTATTCTTTAGGAGGAGATTCTGAATTCCTCTTCCTTCCCACCTTTCAGATGGCCACCATGTTTCACGTTTCTAATGTGTTGTACAGTTTACCAAGTGCTTCCCTCTCACGGGGAGAGAGAGGGCTCCCTGAGGTCTGGAGCACAGATATTATTATTCCCATTTTAACTGATGAAAAAAGCTGAGTTTTAAAAAGTTATGTGCTTAGTGTTACATTTGATTTTAGGTGATCTGTTTGGGGTGTGGGAGAGTCTTTATCAAGTAGGATCAGCATCTGCTCTGTAATTATGTAACAAAAACAATTAACCTTATGCTATTTTAAGTCATGAAATTTTCGAAGTGCCATCTAAGAAAACAAAAACAATGAGGAAATACAAAAATGACACCACCTTAAATGAGGATACATTGTAAGCAGAATTTACGGATGTGTGACTGAATGAAATCAAAGTGCTCTTCTCGATAGTCATGTTCCTTCTCTAGGACACTCACTGCATCACACTAGAAAAAACAAAACAAAACCAGTAAAGGCAAAGGATTATTAGAGCAGCAGTTCTTAAGCTTTGTGGTTTCAGGACATCCTTACACTCTTAAAACTTACTTCCCACCCTACCCCCAACGTCCTTTTGTTTATGTAGGCAACAGCAATCGATAATTACTATATAAGTAATTAAAATACCTTGGTATTATTGTGAAAAAGTTTTGATTTCATAGTGTTAGTCCCTGAGAACTCCCAGAGTACATGGACCACACTTTGAGAACTACTGGATTGGAAGTTGATTTTTACTAACATTCATAATCCATTAAAAAAATTAATAGCTTTAGACATGTATAATAGCTTTTCAACATTCACCTCTGCAAAACCTTGTGTTGCAAATTTTTCTTCCAATCCCCACCTCCCTGATCTCCTAGAGAGCAAGCAATTTGATATAAGTTAAACGTGCAATTCTTCTAAACATATTTCCAGAATATTTGTCATGCTGAGGAAGAAAAATCATATTAAAAGAAAAAAAACAAAACAAAACCACAAGAAAGAAAAAAACAAATAAACTAACACCAACCAAAAAACAAAAAAGTGAAAATACTATGCTTTGATCAACATTTAGTCTCATTAGTTCTCTGGATGTGGATGGCGCTTTCCATCACAATGTGTAGTATAGATATTGTGGTTTCTCAGAGACTATCTGCTAAAGTATGTAAAACCTTGGGCTGTTTTCAACTTATTTCTGTATACAATGTTCTCTTGGTTCTATTCACTTTATTTAGCATCAGTTCATGTACGTCTCCCCAAGCCTCTCTGAAATTATCCTGTGATCGTTTCTTGTAGAATAATAATATTCCATAACATTTATATATCATAACTTATTCAGTCATTCTCCAACTGATGGGCATTCACCTAGTTTCCAGTTCCTGGAAGGGCTGCTACAAACATTTTTTGCAATGTGGGTCTTAACTCCTTCTTAAATCTCTTTGGGATTCATAGGAGAGTGAAGACTGCTGGACCAAAGGATAAGCAGTTTGATAGGCTTTACTGCTCTCTAGAATGATTGATCAATTCACAACTCCACTAAAAATGTATTAGTGTTCCCATTTTCCTACATCCCCTCCAACATTTATCATTAACTTTTCCTATCATTTTAGCCAATCTGAGAGATGGGAAGTGGTACTTAATTTGCATTTCTCTAATCAATAGTAATTTAGAGGATTGTTTTATATTACCAAAAATGGCTTTAATTTCTTCATCTGAAAATTGTCTTTATATCCTTTGACCATTTATCAGTTGGGGAATGCCTTATATTCTTATAAATTTGAGTCAATTCTCCATATATTTTAGAAATGAGGCCTTTATCAGAAACACTGAATGTAAAACATTTTTTCCCCCAGTTTTTGCTTCCCTTCTTATTTTGGCTGCACTGGTTTTATTTGTAGAAAGATTTTATAATTTAATGTAATCACAATTATCCACTTTATATTTCATAATCTTCTCTAGTTCTTTTTTGGCCATAAATTCCTTTCTTCTCCACAGATCTGAAAGGTAGACTATCCCTTGTTTCCCTAATTTGCTTATAGTGTTACCCTTTATGTCTAAATCATGAACCCATTTCTACCTTTTCTTGATAAATGCTGGTCAATGCCTAGTTTCTGTCAAACTTGAATAAGCCATTTCAAGTTCTATTTTCTTGTCATATTGTGACTGGTTGTTGATAAAAAATATATATTCACACTATTACAAAGCTTCCTATTTCAAAGGACCAAACTAGATTTTAAAAAGTGGGTTGAGCTAGATGATTTCTGTGGTCTCTTACATAAATGGGTAACTTAATGATATCATCCTTAAAGTGAACTAGCACAATGAAAGAACTGACATAATGGGAGGCAGTTTTGTCTTTTAACTATTCAATCATGAATGCTACCTTTAGGAAATTTATAAACCCAATCTCCTGCAAAAAGATGAGCTTACATGTTCTGAAAGACTTAAAAAAAACTATCTTCCCTATCCCCTCACATCCTCCAGGCAACATAAAATTATTTGCAAGTCCAGAACTTAGCATAATGAGTTCTTAATAAATACTTGTTATTTATTACATACACATACAAAAAAGGTATACTGTGAACATATGTCTATATGTATTTTAAAACAAATTACAAATTCAAAATCATTTAACTCACACTAACTTTAAATAAAGACATTCTCAAAGATATACATCAAAGCTATTAATATCCTAATGGCAGATTACTTCTGAAATTTTACTATTCCTTTTTTGTTTAGTTCTTTCTATTCTATTCTTAAAATTCAGGAATACTGGGAGTTTTGTTCTTGTTTTTTAAGATTAACTTTTACAGAATTTTTCTATTTCTGCTATTACCAAGAAGAATGTCTTTTGTACTTTTAAGGAACAGATTTTTCCCCTTCCCCCATCAAACTATTTATCCAATTTTTCATCATATTTCATACAAATATTTAATTAGCTTGAGTAATTCATTAGCATTATTTCCAATGGTCTTCCATTAAAATTTTCTTCTTATATATTATTATAATATGATTTTGATCTAGGATTCTCAAAGACTCTTAGGTCTGGAGGATTCTACCATGATGGAAAGATATTGAGTAATGGATGACAACAGATTTTATTTTCTGTCTGGACACCAATCAAATTAAATAAGGAGACACTCACTCCTAAAGAATGAATTTTTTGACCATTCAGTAATTATAACAGTGGAAAGAGTTACCAAGATAAAAGAATGCTTTTTTTTTAAACATTCCAAATTAATTTTTTTAGCTTTTTATTTTCAAAATATATACATATTCGTTTTCAACATTCACCCTTGAAAAACTTTTGTGTTCCAAATTTTTTCTCCCTCCTTTCCCCCATCCCCTCAATTAGACAGCAAGTAATCCAATATGTTAAACATGTGTGATTCTTCTATACATATTTCCACAATTATGCTGCACAATAAAAATCAGATCAAATAGGGGAAAAAAAAATGAGAAAGAAAATAAAAAGAAAATAAGAAACCAAGAATAACAAAGGTGAAAATACTATGTTGTGATTCACATTCAGTTCCCATAATTCTCTTTCTGGATGCAAATGGCTCTCTCCATCACAAGTCTATGGAATTGACCTGAATCATTGTTGAAAAGAGCCACGTCTGGGGCAGCTAGGGGGCGCAGCGGATAGAGCACCAGCCCAGAAGTCAGGAAGACCTGAGTTCAAATCTGGTCTCAGACACATAACACTTCCCAGCTGTGTGACCCTGGGCAAGTCACTTAACCCCAAGTGCCTCAGCAAAAAAGCAAAAAAGAAAAGAGCCACGTCCATCACAGCTGATCATCATATAACCTTATTGCTGTATACAGTGTTCTCTTGGTTCTACTCACTTTACTTAGTATCAGTTCTTATAAGTTTCTCCAGGCCTCTCTGAAATCATTCTGCTGATCGTTTCTAACAGAACAATAATATTACATAATATTAACATACCTTAATTTATTCAGTCTTATTCTCCAACTGACGGGCATCCACTCAGTTCCTTGCCACTACAAAAGAGGCTGCTACAAACATTTTTGCACATGTGGGTCCTTTTCCAAAGGAAAATTATGATCTCTTTGGGACACAGACCCAGTAAAGATACTGCTAGATCAAAGGATATGCATAGTTTGATAGCGCTTTGGAAAAACATGTATTTGTAATGTACTGCAATAGTACTTATACCTTTACTTAACTAGTTCCAAATACCACTCTACTTATGTCTGAAAAGAATTTACAGCACAAAGTCTGGGAGGCTTTGTTTATAGATCTCTAGCGAAAGGGGACCCACACTAATTGAGGCAATCATTCCAGTTGGGTACTATTCTGTTAGAAAGTCCTTCCCAGGCCAGAAATGCAGTAAGGGACTCACTTACCCAACTTCACTTCTCACCAACTCACGCGTCTGCTCTAGCACATCCTTCCCAAAGCCATCCAGTGGTTCAAGCGTTCTGGGGGCTCACCATATGAATGCTGAACTTAGCTGGGATGCCAGCTGCAGTTCAGAACTACTAGGTTCAAGAAATCCACTAGTCTCAATAGCAGGGACTTCCACCACACCAGGCTGTTTTGACCTTATTCTCACAGGATTATTCTGTAATTTTTTAATTCATTTTTTTTATCCTTATCTCCATTTTTTTGTACATGCTTTTAAAAAACCCAAGTTCATAAACATATTCATATTGGCATCTTTAGACAAGTTATATCAGAATCATTTCTTTTTGAATCTTCAGAATTTAATTCTTAAACAATTTTCATCCTTCCAAAGCTGTAGAATTTCAGGCCATGGAATCCTTCAGAGCTTTTAAAAAACTATCCTTCCTTACTTACATTTTTACTTTATCCTTTTCAGAACAAAGATCATTGTTCTTGCCAGAGAAAATAGAAGTATATTAAGAGTAAAGTACCTATATCTTAACTCCACCACCGGTTAATATAGCCCTTGAGTTTTTGCACACCAAATACTATTTTTATAATAATCTACCCTACTTTGGCATATATCCTATTACTTTTCCAGTTTTTAAAAAATTCTAAGTTGATCAATGACTTCAGTTTCCTTAAGTCAACATTCCTTTACATTGGGAGTTCCTGAGATGATTTCCCCATGAAATTTTAGTCCCAAAATTCCTATTCTGAATTATCTGAAATCTGCTTTCCCAAAATCACATTGCATGTCAAATCCTGACACAAACTGATATGGAATGATCATTTTTTCCCAAGCTTCCCAAGATCTTAAGCAATCAATTTTCCTTTATTGATGAAAATCAGGTCTAATATAAGAGTTCCTTTTATTGCATCATATCCTTTTAGGAATAGGAAATTATTATTACATCAAGTCACCTACTGCGCTTTTGGCAAAGAAGATATTCTAACAAATATCCAGATAATGGAAGTTCCCTATCACTACTACATCACAGCTCTCTGAACCAGGATTATGTTTTCCAACTCTTTACCTATTTCCTCTGTCTAGGTGTTCTTATAATTTGGCTTCTAAACATTTTATTAAACTAAAGGTACTTTTTCGAAAATTCACAATTATCTGACTGCCAAATCCCAAGTCCTTTTTTGAATCATCTTCCTTAAATTGTCTGCAGCATCTGACACTACTAATCATCTCCTCCTCTCAGATATACTTTCTTGTTTAGGTTTTCATGACACCGTTCTCTTTTGTTCACATCCTCTCTGATTGCTTCTTTTCACTTTCCCTTGCTGGATCTACACTCTGTGCCTTACTTCTGTGTATACTCCAGGATTCCATTGTGGGCCCTCTTCTTTCTCAAAACTCTTCTTTATGAGTTAAATAAAAAAATCCTCAGATAACATTTATGTAAACCCTAATGTTTTTCTTTGAGTCTCATTCCTAAATCATCCTGCCTACCAGACATTTCCAACTAGATCTACTGACTCATTCAGGTACCACTCCAGTTGAGTCCACCACCTCTCTCCTAGACTATTGCCAAAGCCTCTTTAATTGTTCTCTCAGCCTCCAATCTCTTCCCTTCTTCAATCTATTCTCCACAGTTGCTAGAATGTCATTTCTTTCTTCTTCTTCTTCTTTTTTTTTAATTAAAGCTTTTTATTTGTATAACGTATGTATGGGTAGTTCCTCAGCATTGATCTTTACAAAGCTTTCTGTTACAAATTTTACCCCCAGTCTCCTCCCCTCCCCTAGATGTCAGGAAGTCTACTACATGTTAATAATATTAAAATACTTGACAAGTTGTGCAAGAAAAATCCTATACAAGAAAAAAAAGAAAATAAGAGAAAGGAAACACAATGCAAGCAAACATCAATAGACAGCATGAAAATGTTACATTGTGGCCCATATTTCATATACCTCTCTCTGGGTGTATATGGTTTTCTTCACTGAACAACTGGAACTGGTTTGAGACATTTCTTGGTTGCAGAGAGCCATGCCCGTCAGAATTGATCATCATGTAATATTGTTGTTGCTGTGTATAATGATCTCCTGGTTCTGCTCATTTCACTCAGCATCAGTTTATGCAAGTCTCTCCAGGCCTCTCTGAAATCATCCTGCTGGTCGTTTCTTACAGAACCATAATATTCCATGATATTCATATACCATAATTTATTCAGCCACTCTCCAATCGATGGGCATCCATTCAGTTTCCAGTTTCTAGCCACTACAAAAAGGGTTGCCACAAACATTCTTGCACATATGGGTCCCTCTCCCTCCTCTAAGATCTCTTTGGGATATAAGCCCAATAGAAATACTGCTGGGTCAAAGGGTATGCACAGTTTGATAACTTTTTGAGCATAGCTCCAAATTGCTCTCCAGAATGGTTGGATTCGTTCACAGTTCCACCAACAATGTATTAGTGACCCAGCTTTCCCACATCCCCTCCAGCATTCATCGTTATCTTTTCCTGTCATTTTAGACAATCTGACAGGTGTGTAGTGGTACCTCAGAGTTGTCAATTTGCATTTCTCTGATCAATAGTGATTTGAAGCACCTTTTCATATGACTAGAGATGGTTTTAATTTCATCATCTGAAAATTGTCTGTTCATATCCCTTGACCACTTATCTATTGAAGAGTGGCTTGAATAGAATTTTTCTAAAGCAAAGAAAGGTCTGATTAAATCACTCCCCTAATTCAAAAGCTCTGTAGGCTCTAATGCCACTAGGCTAAACTATACATTCTTCAGGCATTGAAAGCCCTTCATATTTTGAGTTCTAACAAACCTTGACATTATTCCATTTCATAGGCTCTAAGCTCTAGACCTAAAGAGTAAGATTTAAACAGAAACATTCTAGATATCTGTACTGATAAAGAAAATCAACATTATCTAAACTGTATTGTATTTGCATTTCTTTTCTTAAGCATTTCCCAGTTACAACTGAATCTAGTCCTGGGGCACCCTGGCCTTCTGCAGGAGGCTTGCAGCATGTGGGACAAGACACTGACACCTCTGATCTAGACAAACTAATGCCCCTCATATGTGGCTCTTCTTCTGATCTCTGAGCCTCTGCAGATACTATCTCTCTCCTTCAATCCTCCACCATATCCAGAAAATACACCTTCTTTGAAGATGTGCTGAATATTTTATCTTTTAACAATCTTTTACCTTTTACCTTCTTTTGTTGCAATGAATAGTTTGCTGAGTAGGGAAGGAAAAGGATATATGTGAAAAAGAATGCAATGTACAAACAAAAAAGAATCAGCAAAAATATTTCTAATTTCCTTCAAAATTCAGCTGAAGTGTCATTTCCTACATGGGTTTTTCTTGAATTCTTCCATCTATTAGCACTTCCTTATATTTATTTCAGTTAGATTTTAGATTTATTTATATATGTACATGTTGTTTTCCCAAGTACAACGTGAACTTCTTGAAAGTAGCAACTCGACTTTTTTTTCTTTGCATCCCTAAAACTTTTAACACTATGCCTGATATACGGTAAGCACTTAATAAACTCATGATGATTGGTTTATAGATTACAAACATGATTCCCTTGGCAATCTTAATCCAAATCCCTTCCATTCTGCTCCTCTGATTTTTCTTAACATATACATTTATTCCACCATTCTCCTTTATCTAATTCTTATGAATAATGAAACAGTTTTTCAGAGCCATAGTCCAACCACAGTCTCATCTCACCTAGTTTCAAGGACATCCATGTAGTATAAATTTCCTTCCATGTATTATTATTTCTACATCACCCCTGCTTGTCATTAATACTTTATGCATTTGTAAATGGACAGAAGCCACAGGCTTTAGTGCTGGCTTTTCTTGGATCATTCTCTGGGAACTTCTGGATTTTTCTTCTGCTGTTCTTGTACTCCAGCTACTCTTACTAAGATTTAACTGGGTAGAGATATGAAGGCAGTTTTCTCCCTAGTCCTTTCTTATCAATTTAAAGTCTTTGGATTTTTTTTTGCAAATTTTCTCCAGGCAAACACAATTTTACCAGTCTGTGTACTCTTTCCCTACACTCCTGTATTTTTAACCATGGTCCATCTATTTCAATCCTGTTTCCCCCTTATAATTATATAAGACACCCAGCTATTAATCAGCAGTTTCACCTACCCACTTCTCTCCTCCGAAGCAATTACTTTTTGATCAACAGCAGTCATGAAAATCTGAATAGACCACCAAGATCTTCAGTCTCTTAAGCCTTAGCAATGTTTTCCAGATCTCTCTAGCATTATCATTTGTGACCATTTAAAAAACCAGAAGTGGGAAGCAGTCATCAGCTGGCCCAATTAATCACTCTGTATTATAGTTTGACTCTGTTCCTGTTTCCAGATAAAACGGAGCCACTCTCTGGGTATTTCCATAGGGAATCGCCATCACTCCTATTCTTATTGCTTTTGTCTCTTTCCTTAGGGCAGCTGGCAGCACGTGGAGAGATCACTGGATTTGGAGTCAGAAGACCTAAATTTATTCCAGCTACAGACACTAGTTGTGTGATCCTGATAAGTCACTTAACCTCCTTCTGCCTCAGTTTCCTCACCTATTTGTAAAATATAGATAATAAAATTACCTATTCCCAAAGGATAGGGATGAGACATTTCTGAAGCACTCTGCAAACCTTAATGTGTTTTACATGCTTTTGTTATTGCTATTATTAAATATCATTATCCTGAGGAAAACAATCAGCTATTTCCTCCTCTTTGGAAAGAAATGTCTATTAACAAAAATGCAAGTAGATGCCCAGTTCCTTCAACAGACTGTCTATGGACTCCTATGTCACTATGACAGGACCAGAATTTACCTATCTTTTATATTTGGTTTTTGTTTAATTCACAATCCATTAATGGAAAGGTGAGTGGGGGGGGGGAGGATAGTGTTTCTTCACTCTGAAGTTTTCTGGAGGCTACGAGGTCAAGAGTCACAGTAGTAAGGGAGACAAACAAGAAATATTCTACTACTTTGTAAACACTTACAGATATTTATTTAATTTCACATGAGTGTCAGTGATGACCAATATACTCAGCTTAAGTTGCTGAACTGAAAACTTCAAAGAAACAGAATGATTTTCTATGCTCTACTTTTAGATGACCAAGGCAAGTCAGAATTGAAGTTCTAAGAATCTTTCCAGGCAGGGATGCTCTGCCCCGTCTTGGACCTTTCACATCATCTTGTTTCTATCAATTAAGTTACTGGTGGTCCTGCTGTATCTTCCTGGTATAGCCAGGAAGATATACTTTTAAGCTTTTTAAATGCATACACAAGTTGATGCTAAAACAATTTCAGTTCCTATCATGAATATGGAATTATTTATATCAATTCAAAGGGCTGTGATTTGTCAGTTATGAGTATACACTCTTGGCTTAGGTATTCTTCAAAAGCTGCCAAGGACAGTTGTATTTTCTGTGGCAACCCCAGTCATTAATAAGGCCAATGTTAGCAAGGAGATATATCCATCACAAGCCCATACTGGCAACCCTCTCCTCATGGCAGGGTTCACCAGAATTTACATTCCTGACAAGGTCTCAAGGGATCCTTTTTTTAAAAAATCATCCCACACTGAAGCTTCAAGAAGAAAGTAGTTGCAGGCAGGTTGAAATGAAGAAAAGCATTAACATTAAACAGCTAAATAAATAAATAAAATTAATTCATATTACAAAAGGAGTCTTCATTTGAAATGGGGAATCTCTAAAGGGAAGTTTCCTTGGTGAATTTAAAACATTTAAAATAGAATTTAATTTACATATAATTTTGAAGAAAAATATCTGCTGAATATAATGAAGTCTACTAGGACTCACAAGTAAATCGAACAAGTACCATAAAATACTGCATGCAATGAAACAAGAACAATTTTTAATACTTAAATCAACAGAACTGTCTAACAGTTGAATGGAATAACCCAAGCAAAAGTTCCAAACATTGTATGTGTTTAAATGGAGACTCAATGACCACTTATGAGGAATATTGTAAAATGATTCATAATTTGAATAGGGCTCAGACTGAGGTTGCATCTACCTGTGCCAAATTAAATTGAAATTCTGACTCTATAAGTGACCTATTTTCTCAGCTGCAAATATAAACACACTGAAAACTTAAGATATTCTTAAGTATTATTACTTCTAATATTATTGACTCACATTTTTAAGCACTTTTAAGGTGCTTTTTACTTACAAAAAATCCTATGAAGTTCCATGGTATAAATAAAAACTCTATTTTACAGATAGGGAAACTGAGGATCAGAGAGATGAAGTGATTTGTTCATGACTGCATACAAAAGTACTAAAGTCTAGGTTTTGAATATAAGCCTCCTGACTCCATGGCTCTTTTTACTGCTTGCACAAAACTAAAATCCTATAGCTTGTTACCTGCAAAGATAGCAAAGAACTGAAAACAAAGAAATGAACTGGTCCAATCCTCTTAACACTTTGACCATATTGCTAAATGACTATCTGCCTCCAATTCCTCCCCTCTCAAACACTTCTACATGCTTTGTAGTTTAGCTCTCAACCTCAATACTCCCCAAATACTAACGATCCCCTGATTGTTGAATCCAAAGACCTGTACTTATCTTCATCATTCTTGACCTTTCTGCAGCAGCATATGATAGCACATAACCCTGACCTACTGAACACTCTCTTTTGCTTCGGTTTTCTTCCTACCTACCTGATCATTTTTCAGTCTCCTTTGATGGCTCTTCATCTATTATGGCTCCTAACCATGGTTATCTTCCAAGGCTCAGTCCTGACCCCCTCCTCTCTTTATGCTCTGTCATTGGAGACTTCAATTCCTATAAGTTTAATAATCATCTTTAGGCAGAAAACTCCTGGATCTTTCTTTATATCCAGTTTCAGATTCTCTCAAACTCTATGTCACACCATTAAGTACTTACTGAATATGTCAATCTGGAAGCACATAAACACCACAACTCAATGTGCTTAACTCATCTTTCCCATAAAACTCTACCTTCTACTAAATTTCCCTTATTTCTGCTCAAGGCATTACTACGTATGCTTTCAGTTTTAAAGGCTTACTACCTTGGACTTCCTAGAGTTCTCAGTCTTCCTCACTTCACAGAGCTACTGAGTTGTTAAATCTTATCATTTTTTACCTCCAAATCTCTTGCAACTGACCAACAGTTCTCTACCTGCAGAGCAGGACCCTACATCAGGCTACCACTGCCTCTGGACTATTCCAAAAGGTTCCTAATTGATCTCCCCACCTCAAGTTTCTTTCCTATGCATTCCAAGTTCACACCGATTTCACAGTGCTGATCCTAAAGTGTAGGTCTGACCATGTCATTGTTCTATTCAAACTTCAGTGACAACTTAGTAACTCAAGGATCAAAGAAAAACTTCCTTTATAAACTGGCCCCAACTGACCTGAAAAGTCTTATCATACATTTTCTTCCTTTCTGCATGAGACAGTTCAGCTAAAGCAGACTTACTGTTCCCTACTATGCCTCAACATTGAATGACCTCCATCCCCAGAAGACCCTCTCTCAATTCCCCC
This sequence comes from Myrmecobius fasciatus, assembly GCA_023553655.1. Lineage (NCBI taxonomy): Eukaryota > Metazoa > Chordata > Mammalia > Dasyuromorphia > Myrmecobiidae > Myrmecobius > Myrmecobius fasciatus. The sequence goes on from JAJPUD010001884.1 coordinate 92,202, forward strand.
TTTTAAACTCCTTGTTTCTTTCAAGACTCAGCTCAAGCACCACCTTCTACCTGAAGTTGTCCTAATCCTTCTAGTTCCTTGTGTTCTCTCTAAAATAACCATGTGTATATTTTATATATATTTATTTGTAAACACATTGTGTCCCAGATAGAATGCATTCCTTAAGGGCAGGAGTTTCAATTAATTTGTTTTTGTATCCCCAGCACAATGTCTGACATATAGAAGGCACTAAATAAATGCCTGACTGATCAGTCTTTTTACAGTATAAATTATCTACTTTTAGTTCAAGGCTATTGATCTGATTCACTGAATGAAAAGGAATATTTCATCCATCCATTCAACAACTATTTCTTAAGCACCTGTCATATGTAAACACTGTGCTTCAAACTAAGAGAAAAATAAAGAGAGGAAAAAAAGATGTGGTTCCTGCCCTCAAAGACTTTACATTATGTTATGGAATATTATTGTTCTATAAGAAACGACCAGCAGGATGATTTCAGAGAGGCCTGGAGAGACTTGCATGAACTGATGCTGAGTGAAATGAGCAGAACCAGGAGATCATTATACAAGGCAACAACAAGACTATATGATAATCAATTCTGATGGACATGGCTCTCTTCAACAATGAAATGTTTCAAACTATTCCAACTGTTCAGTGAAGAAAGCCATATACACCCAGTGAAAGGGATATGAAATGGGGACCACAACATAATATTTTCATGCTCTCTATTGATGTTTGCTTGCATTGTGTTTCCTTTCTCAGATTTTTTTTTCTTGTAGATACGATTTTTCTTGCACAGCAAGATAAATGTGGAAATATGTATACATATATTCGATTTGTCAAGTATTTTAACATAATTAACATGTAGTGGACTTCCTGACATCTAAGGGAGGGGTGGGAACTAGGGGGGAAAAATTTGTAATGGAAAGCTTTGTAAGGGTCAATGTTGAAGAATTACCCATACATATATTTTGCAAATAAAAAGCTTTAAAAAAAAAAAGACTTTACATTCTACCAAGAGGACACCAACGATATATGAAAATAGTCCTGGACTCCATTCCATTAGTAACATAACCTTGAGCAGTAACAGTTTATAGTGCATTTGTAAAGTAGCATTTTACAAAGGGCTTTTAAACATTATCTCTGCTTTTAACAACTTTACTGTGAGAGTAGAAGTATCAGCATTATTTTAAAGATGAGCACTCAAAGTCAGAGAAGTTAGCTGGATTACCAGGATCATAGAACTAGTTAGTGGCAAAGCAAGGACCCTAAACCAAATGCCAGAAGCACAGAATTCCCATTTAATCCAATTTCTACAACTACTACCATTCATCCCCCCCAAAAGGCTACCTAACTGTCATTACATACTTCCTGGGACGAGGGACTCACCAGTCACTGAAGCAGTCCATTCTAGTTTGGTGCAGTTTTAACGGTTTAGAAATTCTTTGTTATATTAAATTAAAAATCATTTTTCTGGAACTTCTAGTCATTGATTCTGGCTCTAAGTACTTTTCTCAGATACAGCAATTCATCTATTTATATACAAAGTCTCAAGTTTAAAATGGACTCACTGTCAAGGAATATGTTTTCACTGGGGAACCATAAAGGCAAGCAATACTTTAATCTATTTGTGCTCACCTTTGTGCAAACAACCAAGACCGGGATGCCAAGATTATGTGTGAGCATGTTGTCTCCAAGTGGCAAGGTAACATTTTCACCATCTTGTGCTGAAGCTAAAGGTCCTCTCCTTTGTGGTGAGCCTTGGTAGCCTTCCTCGGGTTCCACATATTCTTGAAAATCTTTCACAACTATAAAAGACAACACATTTCTAACAATAAATTAGATGCCTTTTAAGTAGTAAGCCCTGGAAAATTAAACCACTCCTTCCCACTTCCCAAGAAAATCAGATTAGAGAATGTCAATGAAGACTGCAAATTTTAAATAATTCAGTTAGAACTCTTATCATTTCAGAGCAACATAGGCATATTCCCAGACATCCTCATTGCAACTCTTTCTGAATCCTGAAACACATCACCCAGCATGTTTCCCAAGACATATATTTTACTTTTTTTTATAACGTGTATTTAAAGCCAGCAATGATAAATTTTAGTTTAGATTTTCAAAATATCATGGATAATTAAACTGCTTATAAGGTACCTATCTTTAAAATGACCACAATACCTGAAACTCATTTATACCATACTAGTAAGAAGTTCTACTTGAAGTTTGCTATACAGAGAAATAGAATAAACAATTGCTAAACTGCTATAGTATTTACATACTAAAGAACAGCTGAATGTACACATATATCATCATCCCTACTGTAAGTAAATAATGAGATGGAAAACTCTTAGCCTAGTATACTCAACTTCCTTACCTGTCAACTGAATGGGCTGGACAATGACTCCTTCTAGACCTAAATTCTTACAATCTACTGAGGCCTATTATTTAAATTACTATTCTTTGTAATTTACAGTAACCATATAATAAGCTGTCCTCTCATAAATACAGCAATTCCTTAGAGAAATTTAACCAAAGTGAGAGTGTGTTGTGTAGAAATCTCCACTCTCTCTCCCACTACAGCTTATTAAATGATGGGAAGAATTTCCTGAAATTGTTATTGTGGGGAATCAAACCTATGATCTCAGCCTCATTAGCACAGCAATTTAACCAAAATAACTAAGCAGCCACAGACAGGAAATAGCATCATTTCTTAGGCTCAGAGCGCCTTGTTCTAAATATGGAACAAAGGAAGGGGGTTAAAGAATGCACACAACATCATCAACTTAGCCTTAGAAGGGACATTGGAGATCGTCTAGCCCAAAACAGTTGGAAGCGGGAAACTGATTTAGCCAAAGTGACAAAAATCAGGACAAATCTAGCTCTCAATCACCAACCCCATGCTCTTTCTACCATGCCATACACCTTCCCTTTCATGCAGAAAGACAAGCTGCCAAATCACCCTTTCTTTCCATGCCCAAACAAAAAACGAAGCTGGATCTACAGAAACCTCTACTCTTTTATTGGATCCAGAACTAGAGAGATATTGAAGATCATCTTCGTCCAATCCCTTCATTTTTCACATGAAGTAACAAAGTAAGAAAATCAAATTAAAAACATTTCAAATGGCCCCAAAAGACATTTTTTAAAGACTTAAAAATGCTAGTCTGGCAAACTGTTCTCAACCATTATTATATCAGCTGATCAAATGTAAACTGTTTCCAAATTGATGAGGCCCTCTGCACAGCACTACAAATAGTATTTTGTCTTTATACCTGATTAATGTATAATTAACTTATTTAGTGATTTAAACTTCTAATACAAACAACCAAAGCGGAAATATTCATGGATGCACTGAGACTTGAAAAGCAGCAGTATGACCTAAACTTGAAACACAACAGTGTGTTCCAATATGTCCAATTAGGACCACTGAGTATCAAGGAATAGTCTTTTTACTCCTTTAAAAACATAACAAAACTGTAACTACGATAGTATTAAAAACATTGTCCCTTAGAATACTAGACAGCAACCTATGATTGATTTCTTGACGAAAATATGAAATGAAGTAAAATCCAACCTTGAAAAAAATTCTATTTGTTATGACAATAATTTGCAAGTTAAGTGATATATCATACCATGACTGTTTTATGTTTGTTTAGTAATTTCAATAATATAGTCATATATGTTTTTTCTTTACAAGTCCATGAAGTAAAAATTTATCCCTTATTACAAAGGGGTAGCATGATAGAGTAGATAGAGAGATGACTTTAAAGCAGATTGGCAGTTCTGAGCTCAAGCCTTACCTCTGACAGATTAGCTATATAACCGAAGCCAATTACTTTACTCACCAGGGCTTGAAGCACCTAAGGCATTAAGTTTGAGGAAAAACATCAACTAGGTTTGGTAGAAGCCTAGACTAGAACTGAGGTCTTGACTCTTAACCTTGTTCTTGTGTAGTTTCCTCCTCTTTCTCCAACCACAGGTTATCACTACTCTTAACTGAAGCAGTTTTATTTATCAAACTGATGAAATGAATACCAGTTACTTTACTTTTGTGTGAAATATATTACAGATAACTCAACAGAAATAGACCCTGCCAGGTTACAATTACTAAAGTTATTATCATGGGAAATGTAAGGACTTTGCAGAACAGTTCAAAAAAATTAGATTACCTTTAAACATTTTATGGCTTCTTTTTAGAACTTGGGTAAGATCTACAAATGTGTAATATGAGTATCATTTTAAGTTCATACTAAGAAAACAGAAGCAGCACTCCCTCCAAATTAGAGCAGGGATAAACTTAAGGGGGCACAATAGCAGATTAGCCCACTCAGTTTGTCATAGTCTCTATAATCTAAATTTAGAAAACAGTTCAGTATAGCTACTGCATTGATGGATCATATCTAGAATGAGATATGAGAGGCACCCACGCTTCCAAAAATGAGAGTTTAAAAGTATAACAGAAAATGCTTCCATTTTCTAATAGTTCATAGTCAGAATAACTAACTTCAGTCCTATTAAAAAAAAAAAAATCAAACCACTGAGTAAGCAAAACACCTGAAGTACTTTGGATAGTTTTGAAATTTTATGAGAAGAAATTTTAATTAAGTAATTTTGTGCTAACTTGATGATGTAGCAGCATGAATACTTGAGCTTTCACCAAGCTAGAATCTGATCCTCAGAATATTTCCATTCCATAAATATAACCATTTAACCCAGCAGTTAAATGAGAAGAATCTCAGCTATATTCCAGTTTTACAAGTTTGTGTATTTCAGAGAACTACGTTTAATGGTGCAACACAATTAACAATGAACACTAGAAAACCAACTTAACAACTTTTCTCATGAAGAACCTTTATAACTCATGTTTTATCTAAATGAATCTCTCTATTCTACATCCTTGCCAAGCATTTGAAAGCATAAATGAAATTAAATGTCACCTAGTAATTTGGGCACCAGAGTCCCCTGGCAACCAATGAATTCCTACAGGGAACATTGAGAAAATAGGTTACTTCTCTGACACTTTTCCAATCATTAAATGACTTGTCATTGGAGAGATTCTGAAACTTAAAGTTATTGTTGGTATTTTAAGCCCTGAGGTGACCTGAAGATGCAGATGTAGTTGAAAAGAATAATTCAATTATGGTAAAGTGTTTGGGAAGTAGAACTACTTCCCAAGTGTTTCCAAATGCTATTTACTAAAGCTTCCTAGGCATACATGTCCTCACAAAAGTCTTTTGGCAGATTACATTTTTGTATAATATGGCTCTTCTACTTCCCTGCTCTATGATCATATCTAACTGTCCATGCTGAGATTCAAATTTTTCATAAATAAAATTAGGGGTTGGACTATGATACCTCTCAAAAGTCCTTTCTAGTTAGAAATTTTAAGAATCAATGAATATTTTTCTCTCCTTTCTGATTATTCAATCTCTTTGTTTACTAATTTATAAAGCACAAACCAGCCCTATATCATATCAACACCAGAGGCTATTATCTCCACAATCAAATATAAAATTTTTTCTTTGATTTTTAAAGCCCTCCATAACCTGGCCTCTCTCTCTACCTTTCTGGTTTTCTCATACCCTACTCACTCTCATGTATTCTACAATTCCAATAACACTGGCCTTCTTGCTATTTTCCCCATAATATGCTCCATCTCCCAGCTCTGGGCTTTTTTAGTGGCTGCCCCCTGACTAGAATTCTCTCATTTCCACATTCTAACTTCCCTGGCTTCAAGTCCCAGCTAAAATCCCACATTCTACAGAAGCCTTTCCAGATATCCCTGATCTTCTTAATTCTAGAGTCCCTAAGGTCCTGTTTATTTCAAATTTATCCTAAATACATCTTACTTATACATAGTTGTTAGCATATTCTCTCTCCCATTAAGTATGTGAATTCCTAAAGAGAAGGGTTTTTTTGGGGTTTTTTTATATATATGTATATATATATATCTCCAATGCTTCACGTAGCACACAGAAAATACTTCATAATGGCTCAATAATTTGCCTCCAGACAAGTTCATGTTCATCTAAAAAAAAAACCAAAAATCTTACTTGATCTATTCAGTCCCACTACCTATCATTTCATAGCTCAACTGTCTTTTCTGGTTAAACTCCTTGGGCAAGCAGCTGCTTACAATTTTGGTTTACAATTCATGCCTCTAATTCCTCTCATTTCTTATCACTCACTCAATTTGGCTTTTTTTTCTTCCAATTTTCAGCCTTTTTACTTGTATGTGTTGTCATCATTTTGTTTTCTGGAAAATAAAATCACATTTTCAGGGGCACTTTTAAGGCTTGAGACATTTTTTTGCGCTAGTGAGGCTTACCTGGGTTTTAGTGCTGATTTACAAAAGACTTAAAGAACATACAGAGAAAGAAATGTGGAGTCTGAATGCAGACTGAAACATTATTTTTACTTTGTTTTTTGTGGCATTTCCCTTTTGTTCTCTTTCTTTTTTCACAGGATGTCTAAAGAGGAAATATGTTTCCATGATTGCACTTGTATTACTTATATCAGATTGTTTGCCATCTTGGGGAAGGGGAAGGGAAGAGAGGGAGGGAGAAAATCTTACAAAAATGAAAGGTGAAAACTATATTTACACACATAATTGGAAAAAATAAAATTCTACTTACAACAAAAGAAACACCTGTTGAAGAGAAAAAGATATCAAGTTGTCAATGGGATTATATGTTTTAGTATAGTTCTTTTGACAAAAAGTCAAATTAATTTTCAACTTGGCTTTCAACATCAATTACACTGAAATTGCTCTCTCCAAAATAACCAATGATCTCTAAGTTGTCAATCCTTATTCTCCTCAACCTCTCTACAGCCTTTTACATTATCAATCACACTCCTCTCTAAATCTTTGTAATATTTCTAGATTCTCTAAGCAATTAGGAATCACAGTGAAGCTGGATCAGGAGTCAGGAAGACCTGAGTTCAAAGCTAGTTTGCACTAGTTGCATAATTCTGGACAAGTCACTTAATATATCTGACTTAGTTTCCTCAACTGTAAAATGGAGATAATAATAGCACCTCCCTCCTATGGTGGTTAAGAGGAACAAACATGTTATTTATAAAGTACTTAGCATAGTGTCTGCCACACAGTGGCCACTTAATAAATAAATGCTTGTTTCCTTTCTTCTACCTATTGCACTGTTCCTTAAGTGTCCTTTTCTAGACCTTAGTCCTTGCTAGATCTAGTACATCTGCCTACAGAGGGTATCCCTCAGAACCCTGTCCTGAGACCTCTTCTCAGCTCCTTTTATATTATTTTGCTTGATCTCATCAGCTCCCATGGATTCAAATATTATCTCTAATGATTCTCAGATCCAGTTACATAATCCTAAACTGTTTTTTAATATCTCATATCATCTCTGAATTCTTAGTACCTTGCACAATACCAACAATAAAGGTATTTTATAATAATAACAATTATTATAAAATATAATAATAATATAATATTAAATAATAAATGACAGAGGTATTTTATAAATGTTTGTTGAACTGAATTTTTTGTTTAACTATTAGGTCTAGTATCTTTAGTCGCACATCTTAAACTCAACATGTCTAAAACTATAACTTTTTCCTAGCCCTCCCATCTTCCTAACTTTCTTATTATTGGTATTATAGGCACCACCATCCTTCTATTCAAAACTTAGGCATCATCCTCAATTCCTCAGTCTCTTTCAGACCTCCATATTCAACAGGCTGCCTAACAACTTCTCCTTTGTGACATCTCTGGTATATACCACCCTCCACACTGTAGAAGGCTGCCATCATCTTATGCTTGAGATACTGCAATACCTAGCTAATTGGTCTCTGTGTCTTACGTTTCTTCCAGTCCATCTACCAAACAGACCTTCCTAAGGTAGAGGTCGGACCATGTCTGACATATGAAGCCCTCTATGACCTTTCTAGTTTACTTACACATTACACAGCCCACATTTAGATCCAAAAAGTGAAACTAGTCACCATGCTAGTCCTCAAATAAGACATCACAGCTTCCCAACTCTGGGCATTTTCAATTTATGTTCTCTATGGCTTGAAATCTCCCCCTTCTGGCTTCTATGACTTCAAGTCCTACTTAAAGCCTTGCCTTCTTTACAAGCCTTTCCTGATCCCACTCCTTATCCCCTTAATGCTAGTACCTTTCCTGTGTTTATTCTCTCCAATTTATCCTCTATATTATTTGCACACAGTTGTTTATAAGTTTTTGTCTTCATTAGACTGTGAGCTTTCTGAGAGGAGGGTCTACTTTTTTTATTTTGCATTCCCAGCATTTAGCAAAGTGTATATATGATATATAGTAGGCATTTAATAAATGTTGCTGCTGCTATTCAAAATTCTTTTTATCCTCTAAGGCCTAGCTCAAATTCCATTGCCTCCATGAAGCTTCTTATCTTTTTTTCCACTGCACTCTTACAAGTACCTATAGTAGAACACATAAAATAGTGTTTTTATATACTCATGTATTGTCCCCCATTGTCTCCAGATAATCTTGCTCCTTGGGGGACAGAAATTCTATCATATCTGTCCTTATGTTATTGTGACCTCCATTTTAAAGGTATGTCAATTAACAAACAAAGATTAAGTAACTTTTCTATAGTTATGCAAGTCTTAAGAGGCAGAATCAAACCTCACATCTCTAACGGTTCCAAGCCCTTTATTCCACTACCAGATATTATGACTTTAGATCATTTCTAGGTTTTGAGTAGGGTCAATAGGTAAATATTCCAAAACATTTCAAAATATACTGCCTGGTCCTCATGCTCTAGGTTAATTAGGTAAGGGACCACCCAAGTGTACAATTGAAAATGAAAGGAATCTTTAATGTAAATACTATCTTTCAATTAGTTTTCCTTTAAAAATAGAAAAGCACAGGATGAATAATGAAGATACTATAGGATAATTCAACATCTGGACTAATATTACTACTGAGATGGAACAGCCAGCTAATAAAATTAAAGCTTCTTCTGGGAAAACATCTAATTCAAATCCTTTATTTTAAAAATGAGGTGAAGTAATTTGTTCAAAGCTATATAGGTGACTCTCAAGTCCTCTCTAGCCTGAAATACCACTTTAGTGCAACTAAAGACTAACAGACACTTTAGCACACAGGCAAAGAACTTGTCATCCCAAATGTATGGTACATTGGGGGTAGAAAAGAGAACAAAGGTTAACCAGAATTAGGATAAATTTATAGCACTGGATAGACAAACCCCATCCCCTAACATTATGCACATAGGAGCATGTCATCAATGGAAAAGACCTTAAAGATCACTTAATTTGATCCCGTTATTTTGCAGAGGAAGAGACCAAGCCCAAGGTCACATGGCTAGCAGTGGCAGGGCTGGGGCTCAAATCCAGGTCTCCTAATTCTTAGTCTAGGGACCTTGCTGCCCAAAATTTAGGTTGTTTTAAAAAACAAAATCAAACAAAAAATGAAACATTTTTGAGATGTTACCACACTGTGAAAATGAACTCAAAATAAGTAATCTGTCACAATAAATCAACTTACATCTCTACATACCATACTATAAGTGTACTGGCTAAAAAATTCCCCCATGTTCAAAAGTAGTATGCTTTAGTGTGTCTAATTCGGGGCGGGGGGAAGAAATCCTCATTATTTATAAAGGTCAGTCTGAAACTGGCTAGCTGGATTGCCTAGCAGTCAATGCAGCATTGGGGAAAAAACAAAAGATAGTTTGAAAGGATCAACTATAAAGCTCCCAGTGTCTGTGAGATATCTGAACTGACATGTGACAGAAGGCACAGGCAAAATGAAGACTGTGATAGGAAAACATGGGATGTGAAATTTGATTTGAAAAGCAAACCTAAGATGCGGGAACCATCATTCTGAGTGTCGTTATAATGCACGAGTTAGCAATGTGAGGATACTGTACACCAGGCCCAAAAGGGCCCTCATTAATTCACTGGAGTGATGTCATACTGTGGAAATAAGCCAGTTTGAGCAGAGCCAACCCTTGTCAAAGACTGTTGCTGCTGCCGCGGCCACTCCTACTCTTCTGGCAAGTGGTCAGATGCTCATGTAACTGCACAGAAGCAAGGGAGAGGAAAAACAATCTTCTGAACCACATATATTTTAGAATAAAAAACAATCCCTCCCCTCCCAAATTTCCTTCAAATTTGAAAATCAAGTACTTCACTTTAAAAAAACTCAGATTTTAATAAACATAATACAACCTTACCACTTAACAATTAAAAATGGACCCTTAAATATTCTCATTTTTAATTTCAGTACTTCTTGGATTCAGAAACAAACCACTCTAGCATTGCTTTTGTCTCAATTCCCTGACAGAATTATTAATTTCTTAATTTTGTTATCCTACAGATTAGTGAAGGAAACTAGCTTTCCTCCTGCCAAACAATGTAGCTCCTAAAGGGAGCTTCAAGCTATACAGACCATGTTAGAAACCATGGACTCCAAGACTGTCAGAACTATGTGGAACCTTAACAATCACCTTACCTAAAGATCACCTTTACTTTACAGGAAAGGAAAAAGTTCCTTAAAGGGAACTACTTTAAGGCCATAAAGCTATTGTGTGCTAGAACTGAGACTTGGACCCAAGCTTTCTAACTTCAGAACCAGAGCTATTCCCAAACAAATGGGGCCTGCTAAAAAGTTCGGAGGCCACACATGCTAACAATATAAAAACCTACAGATCAGATCATGTTTAGATAAGGAAAGCCTTATTGTACATTCTTCCTTTTGAAAATCACAAAAAAAGGGCAACTAGGTGGCGCAGTGGATAGAGCATCAGCCCTGAAGTCAGGAAAACCTAAGTCCAAATCCTGTCTCAGACACTTAACATTCCCTAGCTGTGTGACCCTGGGCAAGTCACTTAACCCCAACTGCCTCAGCAAAAAGCAAAAAAAACAAAAAAAAACAAAAAAAAAAAGGAGGCAGCTAGGCGGCTAGGATAGAGCACCAACCCTGAAGTCAGGAAAACCTGAGTTCAAATCTGGTCTCAGACACTTAACACTTCCTAGCTGTGTGATCCTGGGCAAGTCACTTAACCCCAATTGCCTCAGCAAAAAAAAAAAAAAAAAAAGCCTTAGTCTTCAAGTCAATGGGGAAAGCAAGTAATGCCAACAAAACTTAATTCATACAGAGAGAGACCGCCTGGGGATGTGAGAGCCTAAACTGAGAAGGGCTGAGCTCTCTCAAAGAGCATCTTCATAGAAAAGAATTTAATCATTCATTCAACAAACATTTATGAAGCACCTTCTATGTGCTTACTTCTTCAAAGAGAGGACCCAAGTGTCCAAAATATTATCCACCTACTAAAAGGAGGGGGCAGATGCCATTCAAAGGATCTACCATGAAAACAGGCCCACAATTACACTCTAATGCAGAAAGATGCATTGTACTTACACTTTTGCTCCATGTCTCTCATTTCTTCTGGAGGGATTTTCATTTTATCAATGTGTTCCCGCAAAACACTGGCCCATTTCTGTAAAGATTCCATAACAGTCCAAGGTCTAGACATATCTGCTACAAAGATGACTACAGTCTCTTGCAGGGTTTCTGCAGAAACAGCAAACTTCAACAAGCCTTTATGGTACAAATCTCCATCCAGTATCCATACATTGCAACGTGTGTGATCTATAAGAGAAAAAATGTAGCCAGTCAACATTTAAGTGTGCTGCCACTGTAACTTCATCTTAGAAAAGTATCAATAGTTAGGTCAAAGTCAAAATTAAAAGACATGGTAACTACAAATATTTTATTTACAAAGGAAAATGTAATCAAGAATCACGTGTACATAATCTACTTCACCCCTTAAAAGGAGAGATAAAATAGAATAGCTCTAAATATTCTCAAAGTGACCTGAAATGTGTTAATTTGAAAAAAAAAATTTAGCTGTTCACTGCTTTTATTGGAAATTAAGGATGGCTGTATTTGGAAATAAATGTGATATAAAAGCAAAAAACAACAAGAAAAATGAAGGCTGTATTTCTTTCTTTCAAAACTAAAAGGTAGAAGTTGAGAAATGAGATTTCTAATGCTGACACATTAAGGTTGAACAATTTTATACATTATTTTATTTGATCTTCAGAGAAGTCCTCTTAAGCAATTTGTAGAAGCAGGCTTGTTTTATAGACAAGGAGACTAATTCTCAGTCTTTCATTGCCAGAACATGAGATCATCAGAAATGATTTGCTAGTATTTGCCAATAGTGCCATTTTTTAAATAAAATAAAATTTAAGACTCCTACATTAACATAAAAAAAATACTAACAATTAGGGAGTACTTTAGAAAGTGCTTCCACTAAACATGATTTTACTTGATCCTTAACTCAATTCTGAGGCTTCCTGATTTCATTTTTAGATAAAAATGCTAAGATGAGGAGATAAGAAATTCTTTGGTATGAAGTGTCAAGATACATAGATTGCATTCTCCTCTCCTAAAATAGGAGCTTCTGAGGACAGGTGTCTCTTTTCATCATTCTATTTTCAGTGTTTTGCAGAAAGTGGGCACTTAATATTTTCCGAATGGAAACAGGCATTCTCGTCCCCTCCTCCCCATCAGTGCTTCAACTATCCCTACCCTCTCATCCAGCATTTTCAGTTTATAAATCTTAGGACATTATAAATGCCAGCCACGATGATTACTGTTATTATTAATGGCAGTATCAGGCCAGGTGGATAGACCCATGGCTTGTTTCTTACATATCCATTCTATCAGTCTTTGTAACACTGCTTTTCTTCTTCTTCACCTTAGATCCCTTCATGTCCCAGCTCAAACACAGCTTGTGTCTGCCAAGGTCTCTCCTGATGTTCTCCTTCCCCTCTGCCATTATAGTAGTCTCCATATCCCTTTCTTTATCCCAGAATATTCTGTGTTTATTTGCTATTTATTTTTCACTGGACATGTTTACCTTCAGTTAAAATATAAGCTCTGGGAAAAGGAGTTCTTTCATTTTTGCCTTTATATACCTAATGACTGGTATAGTACCAGGCACAGAGAAAGTATTTATCAAATGTTTTGCAAACCAAATTAAATAAAACAATGAGTCTTAGTCCCCACATCCATAAATACTTTTGGTGAGAACTGGAACCAATATTTCTGAATTTGTCAGGTGTTTTTGTTGTTGTTGTTCTTTTGGAGACTAACACATCCCAATCACTTTCAAACTCACACATTTTAAACCAAAACCATTTCACTATATGCCAATATCACTAAAGCAAAAACAAACAAAAAAAAGTGAGCATTAAAGAGAAATGAGATTTAATTTTAGTTAGAAAAGTACTTCAAATAAAGACAAATTGACAGTGAATTACATATCTCAAAAAATCTAAATTAAACATTTATTGTAACTCATACTTATACTGATTAATGCTTTTAAAAAGTCTTTTCTCACAACAACCTATATGGTAGGTAGTGAAACTATCACCCCCATTTTATAGGTGAGGAAAATAAAGCTCAAGGAAAGAAAAAAAATTGCCCACAGATGGTACAGCTGTCTACAAAATTAACTATTATGGTAACCTCAAAGAAATCTGAATGAAGAGTTATTACATTACTTCTATTTATAGAAAAAGAAGTGCATATCCAAGACACTAGTAAAGTAGACTGAATTCCAATCCCCATTAACTCGCTCTGTGACCTACAGTAGGTCACCTAACCTCTATGCAAAAAGGAAACAAAACTTAAATTAACCTCCTTCACAGGCCTCTAGTGAGGATCAAATGATGAAATCCATGTAAAAGCTTTTCGCAATCATAAAACCCTGAAACCATACCATTAATGTCAAAAGGACGTGAAAATGCTTTTGCATGAAATAAACTTTTGATTATTCCATAAGGAAAATTATATCCATGATACATATTTGAGAAATAAGGAAAAAAAAAAAGGCAAGAAATGAAAAGCAAAGAACAAAACTTTCATTTGTTCAAAGGTCATCCTATCTCCTCTGTGGCTGAAATATAGCTGTCCTTCATGTTCCATAAAGGGTCTCTAAGAGAAGGCAAACAAATTTGTTCTTGCTTCTTGCAGGAAAGGAGAGTCTGAAAGGACTTTAGCACTGAAGTCAATGCAACTACCCCCAACATTCCAATTTATGTGCTCAAACGGGAAATTTAAAGCATGCTAAAGGAAAATAAAAAAATTCAAAAGGTACGAGTGACAAGAATAGACACTGATTAAAAAAAAAATTAAAGAGTAAAGGGAATGTGGTATAGTAGAAAGAGAACTGGAAGCAGAAAGGATTCAAATCCGCCTCTGGCTGTTTGCAGCTGTTTAGACGTTTCAGGCACGTTGACTTTGGGACCCCTTTTGGGGCTTTCTTGACAAAGTTATTAGGGTGGTTTGCCATTTTCCTGACCAGCTCTTTTTACAGATGAGAAGCTGAGGCCAATAGATTTGAATGATGTGCCCAGGTCACACAGCTAGTAAGTGTTTGAGGCCAAATTTGAATTCAAAATGAGTGTTCCTGACTCCAGGCCTGGAGCTCTATCCCCTTCATCACCTAATTGCTTCTAGCTGGCTGTTTAACTTGGCCTAATCACTTCATCTCTAACTTAAAAAGATCACTGAGGCCAATCTCTAACTTCATTTTTTAAATGAGAAAACTGAGGTCTAAAGAAGTAAAATGGTATGATAATAGGCATTCCACTTTATATCAACCTTCCTAAAATTTTAAACAGTACCAGGCAAGATTTTATTACTTCTTTGTCAACATAACTCAATTTAAAAAATTTTCTTTTTATGGTAGTCTCTACATTCAGATGATCCTTTTTACAAAAAAACTGAAAAATAACATTTCTTCATTTAAAAGTCAAAACTCTAATCTAAATCATAACAAACACAGAAAGCAAGGAATGGATTTCATGATTAAACTCCAGTTAACCCTGGAACTACAGAACTTAAAATGGTGTAATAGCAGTGCATATATACCTCTCCTATCAGCAATCCAATAAATTAATGTTGGAAAAGAGGATTTAAAAAAATTTTTTAAACTCCTAATATATCATTTCAGGTGTTCTTCACAGGAAAATTACAGGCTACCAGACCAAGATATCAAGATAGACTCCTGAAAAGATCTCATCTATATCTGAACTTAAGCTTTAATTTCTACTACTAAATAAAAGTTTGCAAACATAGAAAACTGTATTTTCTGTTTCTATAACATTTTTTCAAAGGATAGAAGGGGCAAACAATTTAAAACAAACTGAATTCTCTCCCTCACAGTCACTGCAAGTCAAACCCTTAAACTTTCTCATCTTTATACACTGGTTCACATTATGCCCCATAACTGGAAGAGCCCTTCATTCCTCAAACAAATTCTGTCTACTGAATTTCTACCTAGCATTTAAGGCCCAGGTTAAATGCCACATTCTCTAAGTATCCTCAAAATGAAAATGATCTCTTCTTCACAAAGTAAGTAATGTGAAACCCTGGCTCCAAAAGGGTGACTGCTCACACTGTTTAGATAAGCTGAAATTATCAAATCCAATCCTTCTAGTGAAATGGGGATCACCAGGCTTTCTTATCTGTCCCCTTTCTATGCTCTCCTTGGCACTGTCATCTGACCTACTGATATGTCCTAATGATCCTGGGCCTGCCATCTGACTCACTCTTAAACCTTTAGGACTATTCATTTGTAGCTGAACTCTCCTTTCCCCAAAGATATTATGTGGATAACCAGGGTCCAATCAAAGACTTTAAGTTCAAGCCCTGGCTCAACTAGTGACCACGGGACTCTGGGCAAGTCACTTATCAATGTTCTAAGAACATTGTTCTCAAATAGAAATGGGGATCATTAAATCTAAATAAAGATCCCTGTGGGATGCATACACTTAGAAAACCATATATCAACATGATCTACTTTTTATTTTATTTTGTTAAATATTTTTCAATTATATCTTAATCTGATTCAATCTGCCCTCAGGAGGATTATGGGTTGCATATTTGATACTTCTAGGGAAATCTCTAAAACATGCTACTCTGTGTTGGGAAAGCTTGTGAATTCCTTGAAAACAGGGACTGACTTGCTTTTGCTTACATTCCCAGCCTTCAGAACAGCACTTGCACATACTAAGCAACTAAAAATGTTTTATTTATGGTGGATTTGAGCAACTTACCATCTCTATCTTCGTCATGAATGTTAAGATATAAATATTCTAAACCTCTTCCTTTTTTGCTGTGCTCTGCTCCTTGTAATTTAGCCAAGAGTGTTGTTTTACCTGAACCATCTTCACCTATAAATAATACATAAGTATTCAGTACACAGAAACCATGTTGATATTCTGAAATAGATATAGCTTCCACATTGATACATATATATTTTATATAATAGAAACCTGTTAAAAAGTTGAATTTACAGCACAGTACTCAAACTTATATAAAGAAGTGTTATATTTTAGCAGTACATGATTTAGAAATGGCAAAAAATGTGACATAAGGAACTATAAAAATAACTGGAGTATAGGAGAACATCAGAGAATTGTATAATCATAAAAGAGAAGCTGGCCACTTGACAAGAGGCAAGACCCTAATGAACATGTCCTCCACTGACATCTCTATGTCAGCAAAGAATGAGGAAAGTCTCTCAGCATAAACGATAACCCCCCTGACTCCATAATGAACTTATCTGCTCTGTTGAAAGGAACATCCACATCAATGACATTGTAGATTTATTTAAGTATTTTAGACTTAAGAATTTTAACTTGGAACACCAATGATCACAAGAACCAGTCTCTTATGTTTGCGTGTAAGAAAACCAAGACCTAAGGAATGTGATTTGTTACATACCTAACCATACTACCTAAGCAGAATGGAAAAAATGAGATTAAAATCACTTTCTGATTTCTAATTCAATGCTCTTTTCTTTACATCCCACTGCTTCACTTACTCAAGGTATGCCTAATTCTCCATAATAACCTATTCTTTTATGTGAAAAATAAACGAATTTAGCTCTATTTACAATTCGTAAAAGAAGACATCAAAGAATATGTTGAGGTCAATTACTTACTAGCAAATGTTAAGATGGACTATTACAAAGAAAACTGTTACAAGAAAAAATAAAACGACAACCTTAAACTTTCAGTATTTAAATAATAAAATCTGAGTGCGAAAGTCAATGATCATTAACAGAAAATTCAGTATGTGGTAGGACAGAATAGAACACTAGTTTTCACCAGCACTATGAAGGCTGGGAAACTAATGAAAATAATTATAGAGCTAAGCAAAACTACATGTCTCAAGCAGACTCTACAATTATCTCCAATTTATGCTGCATATATCCAGTTGGTACATACTTGTTTGGATGCTGTCTCTCCATTAACAATGAACTCCTTAAGAGCAGGGAATGGTTTGTTTTGGTTTGGTTTTTTTTTTTGTTTGGAGCTTTTTTTTTTTTTTTTTTTGCCTTGCTTGGTATTCCCAGTGCCCAGAACACAGCAGGTACTTAACAAACAGATCACTGAATAGTGCTGATTTATTTTGCTAATCCTCTTGTCCCCTGACTTTAGTAACCACTTTAAATGAATAATTCTATATAACCAGAAAAGCAAACAGTATTTAAAACAATAACAACAACAACAACAAAGCAACTACAAAAACGTGGAATAAAGTGGGGAGGGGGGGGGGAGTAAGGTCAGTTTAAAATCTATCCACATTATAGCAGCTAAAACAGGGAAGTTCCAAAGTCTAATAAGCACATGGAGTAATGTTACAAAAGCCCAGGGGTTTCTTAGCACTTCCTTTTCTGCAAAATTCAGCTCCCAACATGTTCTCCAACTTTCCACAGTGCTGCCTCCCGGCCCACCTAGAGGTCCCATGTCCAGCCTTTCCCAACCCTGGTGAGACAGCACTTACCAAAGACGAGGATGTTTTTTCCTGCTGGTAACTTAGACCTGGACCGGGTGGACACTTCGCTCAGGATGGAGGACCTGCGGCAGACAGGGCACAGCCATTAGCCCCTGCCCTCAACCCCTTGGACCCCAAAAGCTCTCAGGCCCCCTGATGTGGGGGGCGGGGGCAGAGGAGAATGCGGCAATCCCTGGCTTTGCTCGGGAAGCTCCCCGGGTCGTCCTGAGACATCCATGTTCGGTACCTCATGAGAAAGGAGGAGAAGGGCGTCCCATCCCAATGCTAACACCAGCACCCTCCTGGGGATATCCCAAAACTACAGTCCGTGAATCATCACGAATGACAGCTGATCTTACGGAGAGGGAGGAGAAGAGCTCAAAAACCAGCTTTAGGAGCCCGAAGATGGGAGGGAAAGCGGAGAAAAAAGAGCTTGAACGCGATATCTAGCATTTAACTACTATTTATGTAACGCAAAGAGATTTAAAAACGTGTCACTTTGGTGTTCACAACAGCTCTGGGAAAGAGGTGCTGCTGTTATCCCCATTTTACAGATGGGGACAAGCGAGGCGGGCCGAGGCGAAGTGACTTGCGCGGGGTCACACCACCGGTGTGTCAGCAACTGGACTGGACCGCCAATCTTCCTGATTCCGGGAGGAAGGAACGAGACCAACATAGAGATGGAAAGGAGGGCCCAGACCCCCGGCCCCTCAGCACGGAGCCGGGAGAGAGGAAGAAAGGCAGGGGAGACGCAGGCGAGGGCTGCTCCATCATCCCGGCCGTCCTGGTCAGTCCTGCTGCCCCGCCCCGCCCGGCTTCGGAGCCCCGGCCGGGCTCGGCCCCTTCTCACTCAGCCCGTCACTCCTCCACTCACCATAGGTTCTGTCCCTCATCCTCCTCGCTGGGCAGGTCCCCGGCGCCTGGGGTCCCGTTCCCCTCAGGCCCCAACAGCAGCTTCTTCTCCACCCCCACCGGCGCCATCTTGCCAACTGCAGCCACAAAGAGGGCCTTCCCTCGGGCCCGCAGAGGACCCCACGCCGTCGGGGTGACCTCAGATAAGCCGGTTCTCAACACCTAATTACCTCATCCCTCTGCGGCCGCCGTGGCTGCCGCCCTGTACCAAATCACCCGTCGGTCTAAACGTCCGCCTCCACGAACCGCCTGGCAAAACAAGTAAGGGCAGCGGGGCGTGCGGATTGCTGTCAGGCAGTGTCGAAGACAGCTAAGAAGCCAAAGGCTTGGCTCTGTGACACCGCGAGGAGCCGCCCTAAATCTGAGGAGCGCGGCAGCGCTCCCACCTGGCCTGAAGGAGCAAGGCAGCCACTACCTTCTGAGCCCTGGTCTGGTACCCAGCCAGCTCCTTCATCCTGTTGGAGCATCATTCAATCCCAGGGCCCTCAGTGGCCGCACAAAGTCAGCCACAGGGTGCCGAGACTTGCAAGAGACGTGGGATAACATATTGTTCCCCGTATTCAGAGCTCAGAGGAATCTTAGAGATCAGATCATCCAAAACCCTTCATTTTTGCAAATTGGGAAACTGAAGTCCAGGAGCCATGAAGGGATGAACCCAGGAATGGGGGAAGGACTTACTCAGTATCACAAGGGACCAGTGAGAAAGACAAGAATATCTTTGTTCAAATCGTCTGACTCAAAATCCAGGGTTCATTCTGTAAGGGGTGAAGATAATTGGGGTCCCTGATTAATGAGTTCTTTAATCAACCCACCAGTGACATTTATATGGGGCTTTTTCAAACATTTATTTTGCAAAGTGCTTTCAGTATCTTATTTGAGTTTCACAACAGCCCAATGAGGTAGATCCTGTGGGTGTGGTCATGCCTATTTCACAAATATGGATTAATGGCCTTCCTGTTCTGTTGCTGGAGATGGCTTTCTCTGTCACTCTGGGGATACTATCAAATTCTCTACTGCCTGGAAGACACACTGCATTATCAGGATATCCTCCTTTGAGTCTGCTGTCCTGTCCTGTCCCTCCTGATTACTGTGGCTGCACTCAGCTTCCCATGGTCTGGCTTCTGACCTCATCATTTGGCCCACAACCCTCTCCAAAGTTGCCAGATCGATGACCTTTTCTCAATCCTTATCCATCTTGGCTTCTCTGCAACTTTTGGCCTGTCACCCTTTTTTCCCCTCTTTTTTGTGACGCTGCTCTCTCCTGGTTCTCCTTCTCTCTGCCTTTCCTTCTTGATCTCCTTTGCTGGATCTTCACCCAGGGCACCCTTGCTTGCTGTGGGTATCTCACAAGATTCATTTGTCTTCTCTCTGTACCTGGTGATCCCGTCAGATCAAATGATTCTCAAATCTTCTCATCTAGCCCTGTCATTCTTGACTACTCAACTCTTCAATCTCACCTCTTTCTCCTCCTCCAACACCATATACAATCTATTGCAAAACACTGTAGTTTTACTTTTGTGATATTTCTTGCATATGCCCTTTTCTCTTCTCTGCCACTGCTTTAATATTTGATGTGGGTATTTTTCACCTCATACCTGGACTATTGCAATAGCCTGTTATCTCCACATTTTAATCTATCTTCAATTCAGCTGTCACTGTGATTTTCACTAAGTCCGGGATTGATCATGTCACAGCACCACTCTTTAAATAAACTTCAGTGGCTCCAAACACTTTCAGGTCAGATATAAGATCCTATGTTTGGCCATCAAAGTCCTTTATAACCTGTCCCACTCTTACCTTTTCAGTCTCCTTAAATCTTTCAGTGACTTTTCATCCAATATTGTTCAACTCAGTTGACACTGGCCTCCTTGCTATTCCTAAAATAAATACATTCCACCTTCTGATTCTGTGCATTTTCTCTGGCTATCTCCCCTCCCTGGACTGTTTACCTTTCTCAACTCTGCCTCCAGGCTTCCTTAGCTTTAAGTTCCAGTCAAAATCCCATTTTCTATAGGAAGCCTTTCTTGATTCCACTTAATTCTAATGCCTTTTGTTTGTTGACTATTTCCAATTTATGTGGTGTGCTGCTTGATTGAACATTACCATCCCCATTAGATTGTGAGTTCCATAAGGACAGGGAGTGTCTTTTACCTTTCTTTGCATTCTCAGCACTTAACATAATATCTGGCACATAATAGGCAGTTAATATGTTTATTTTAGAGCAGTTGGGTGGTGAAGTGGGTGGAGTGCCAGGCCTGGAGTCAAGAAGACTCATCTTCCTGAGTTCAAATCTGGCCTGACACGTACTAGCTATGTGGTCCTGGACAAGTCATTTAACCCTGTTTGCCTTAGTTTCCTCATCTGTAAAATGGGCTGGAGAAGGAAATGGCCACTCCAGTCTCTTTCTCAAGAAAACCCCAGATAGGATCACAAAGAGTTGAATACGACTGAAAATGACTGAATAACAATGTGACACTCATTATTGCACAGCTAGTAGAGACAGATATGGGGTCAGAACTTTGGTTTCCTGATTCCTGGGTTTATGCTCTTTCCAACTTCTCAAAATGCCTCTTCAAGGACATCATCCTATATTTATTTATTTGCTCCAGAATTGGGTGTCTTAATCTTTTTTTTAATTTTATTTTATTTGCAAAACATATGTATGAGTTCAACATTAACCCTTACATAGCTTTCTGTTACAAATTTTTTCCCCCCAACTCCCCACCCCTCCCCTAGATGGCAGGATATCCACTACATGTTAATTATGTTAAAAATACTTGACAAATCAAATATATGTATACATATTTCCATACTTATCTTGTTGTGCAAGAAAAATTGTATCTACATGAAAGACATAGCAGATAAAGGAAACACAATGTAAGCAAACATCAATCAAGAGTATGAGAATGTTATGTTGTGGTCCACATTTCACATCCCTCTCTCTGGGTGTATATGGCTTTCTTCAGTGAACAATTGGAAGTGGTTTGAAACATTTCATTGTTGAAGGGAGCCATGTCCATCAGAATTGATCATCATATAGTACTGTTGTTGCTGTGTATAATGATCTCCTGGTTCTGCTCATTTCACTCAGCATCAGTTCATGCAAGTCTCTCCAGGCCTCTCTGAAATCGTCCTGCTGATTGTTTCTTACAGAGCAATAATATTCCATAACATTCATATACCATAATTTATTCAGCCATTCTCCAACTGAAGGGCATCCATTCAGTTTCCAGTTTCTAGCCACTACAAAAAGGGCTGCCACAAACATTCTTGCACATGTGGGGCCCTTTCCCTCCTCTAAGATCTCTTTGGGATATAGGCCCAGTAGAAACACTGCTGGGTCAAAGGGTATGCAGAGTTTGATAACTTTTTGAGCATAGTTCCAAATTGCTCTCCAGAATGGCTGTATCCGTTCACAGCTCCACCAACAATGCATCAGTGTCCCAGCCTTCCCACATCCCCTCCAACATTCATCATTAACTTTTCCTGTCATTTTAGCCAATCTGACAGGTGTGTAGTAATACCTCAGGGTTGTCTTGATTTGCATTTCTCTGATCAATAGTGATTTGAAGCACCTTTTCATATGACTACAAATAGTTTTAATTTCATCCTCTGAAAATTGTCTGTTCATATCCTTTGACCATTTATCGATTGGAGAATGGCTTGAATTTTTATAAATATGAGACAATTCTCTATATATTTTAGAGACATCATCCTATATTTAGGCAAATAATACATCTAATCATGTCAACTAATAGCTTTTCCTATTAAAACAAAACATTTACTCCATCTCACCTATAAGCCAAAACTCTGTGTATAGTCAATACTATGGAAAATACTGAGGGATAGAACACTATTTCTTTTATAATTATGACCCTCTTGTAAACTTCAATCATAACATGACCTGATTAAAAACCAGTTATTCAATGGCTCTCCACTACTTAAATGACATAGTCAAAACTTTCAGCCTTGCCTTCAAGGTGTTGATCTGAAATAGTATTTCTTCTCATATCCTATACTTTTCTTCTCTACATATTTCACCCTCTAGAGAACGAGACTACCCTATTGCCTGAGTCTTTTCTCAACTCTGTGAAAGGGAAACCCTGGATTTTAAACTCAACCAGTACTTCTTCCATCTGAAATGCCTTCATTTTTCATTTTCCAACCATGCCACATAGGGTTGCTGGAATCAAGTTCTCTAAAATTTTTAACTTGCTATGTAAGTGTAAGATAATAATTATAATGAAATACTATCTATCCTTCAAAATCTAGGTGAAAATGCCACCTCTCCACTTGCTAATAGCTACTTAGTCAAGAGTTATTCCTCTAATTGAAGGTCATAGGAGACAGAACAGGCTGGTTTTAGATGAAGTGTTAATGAGGGACATAAAATGCTGCTTATGCAAGTAAAAGAATTCACATTCTTGGTGTGTTTTCAGGAAGGGACATTTTCTCCTTTCACCCTGCTTTAAAACAACCAAAAAAACAATTTTACTTAGTATATTAAAGTTAATTAAATCCTTAAAAAAAGGAAAATACCTGTTTCATTATTATTTCTAAAACCACTTTTTCAAACCTATATCTGTATCAATAGACACAGCAAAATACCTACACATATATACTCAAAACTAATATTTCTCATTTTCAAGAAGATAAGTATTAATATACTCGTAAATACTAAATATGTACATAAATACTATAAATACTAAATATTAATATACTTCTAAAAAATTCTCCTCTAATACTGTCAACTCTTAATTATCTGTGTTAGTGAGCTGAGACTAAAAGCACAGTTTCCCCCAGTTATGAATTGATGATTTTGTAATGGAGGACTGATCAAGAACAGACCCAGACCAGTCTCTGATGGGGATAGTTGATAAGCTTGTCTTTGAGCATACTTAAGAAGGAATCTGCTCCTCTACACAACAGTTGGAAGTCTGTAAGTTTATCTTCCCTTCTTGAATACAGTGAGAGGAAAGAAAAGTGAATCTGAGTTCCAGCTCAGTAGCCAATCAAAAACGTTCCCATCTTTGAGCCATAGGAAGTGGATCAAAAAATGTACCTGTGATATTAAGTCAAAAACAAGATTCTCCATTACATATTCCTGGAGGCAAGCTTGTCAACTACTCACAAAGGGGACTGCATTAGGCAAACACATTGCAAAAATAGTCTTGAGGACGGGGTGTCTCGCTTCTTGCAGTATGCAGATGATCGTGGGTTCTCAAAGTCTCCAGACTTTCCTACATCTGTTGAAGGTACTATCACCCTTCCCATCTCCTAGGTACATCATCTTAATATTTTCCTTGCATCCTTATCTTCTCTTACCCAACCAGATCTTCCCATTTTTTTTTCACAAAATCTTTCACATCTGAGCCTCTCTTCACTCACACACCTTAGTTCAGGCTTTAATCACTTTGCCCAAGTGGTCTCCTGTCTCAACTATTTCCCCTCTGCAGTCTATCCTACACATTGATACAAAAGCAATTTTCCTTAACTGCATATCTGACCATGTGACTCCCCTACTCAATCAACTCTAATGGTTTTCTATTGCCTCTTGGAAAGATAAACTCCTTTGTTTAACTTGTTAAAGCTCTATACAACTTGGTATCATCTTATTTTTTTATCTTTATTGGATATTATTTTCACTCTTGCATCCGGTGAGCCATTCTGACCACCATTTGAATGAAACAATTTCCACTCCAAAGAAGTTAGTGTAATGGGGGAGACAAGTACATTTAAACATGATAGAAGGATTCCACATTGCTGGAATGCATACCTTCCATATTCAGAATCTTTCTCTTCCTCTAATATCCACATCAAGTACCATCTTCTGGAGGAAGCCCTTCCTGATCACTCAACTGCTAGTGATTTCCTTATCAATATTTAACTACTTTGCATATATTTGCAAATTTTATATTGATGCGCTACCATGTTTAAACATACTTTTTTCTAGGCCTTGGGTTCCTGGAAAGTATAAAATGGAAAAAATTCCATAGGATTTTAGAGTTGAAAAAGAATTTAGATCTCATGCAATCTATTTCTCTTGTTTGTAGATGAAACAGATTCAGAGAAGGTGAATTATTTAACTAATATCACATAATCAATAAACCTTTCAGCATCTACTATGTACCAGGCACTGTGCTAAGTTCTAGAAATACAAAGACAAAAAACAGTCCCTGTTCTTTAAGAGCATGCTCATAATAGTGAAATGAATATGATAGCAAATTTATTCAATTATGAGGCAAACAATTTCTTTTAAAAATGTGTACTGGTACCTCTTGCTTTTATATTATCTGTTCTGAATATATTCCCCATACTGTACCATCCTGAAAGTCATCCCTCATAATAAGAATAGTGGAAAGGGGCATGGGGGAGAGCCTAAGTCAAGTCCACAATCATTTATTAAATGCTTACTAAGTGGTAGATACTTTGCTAATACACTCTGGCAATACAAATAAAAGCACAAAGACAGTCCCTGACCACAAGGAGCTTATACTCTCAGTAGGAGAAACAACACTGAAAAAGAAGCTGAAAAGTCATGAGGTCTGGTAGTCAAAGTCCAGATAGTCAGAAGTGCATTCAGGAGAGGAAAGAAGATAAGGCTGGTCTGGATGTCTCCTTAAAATGGAGGAACTACCAATTAAGCCCCTGTAATAGAAGGCATTTTCAATGGGAAAATTGTAGGAGTGAAGCAAATTTCAAGGGTGAAGAGGTTTAAGGGGCATGTAGAAAAAAATCTGGGATTTAGGAGTATCACCTGGAAAGGACTGAAGGCTTACTAAGTCCAGGTCCTTTCCAGTGAATCACCCCTTGCTGAGTGTCATGTACTCACTATCAGTAGTTTATGGTGGATCCTTTTATTTGAGGCTTTAACAAAGATGATTGTAGAATGAGTCAGGAAAAGATTTCCCCCAACCCTCATGTAGGTTGTATGAGCTAACACTCCCCTCTTTTGAAATAGCTTCTTTGTTGGGACACAGAAAACACCAGCCGTCTCTTAAATTTCAAGCGCCAGACAAGGAAAGAGGCTTGTTCAGTTTTTCCCTTCAACAATGGTAATTGCCCTCAAAAGCATCAACAATATCCTCACAAGACCAAAGACAGACTGAGACTTGACTTCTAGTTCCTGGCTATCTCTTTTGTTCTATGTCTGAGTGCTAGTGGTCATACAGTGATTCCAAAAGCAGGTCATTTACATAATGTTGGGAGTTGATTGCTAAACAGATAATTTTTTGCAACAGATTCTTGGGAGCAATGACTACTTCTAGGAGAATACTATAGCTGTAAGGACAAAGAAAGCCCAAGCCATGGCTGGCTGAAGAGAAAACAGATCCTGAAAGTTGCTTAGATGGTACATATCACATGTAAATGTGAAATGGATGCTCAGTTCCACAATCTTGACCTTTCGGTAGAATATGACAGAAGTGATGAATTTTTGAGACATATGTTAAGTATTTGTTAATGTGCATTTATGATTCTTCTGTATTTTAACCACTCCTTTTACGATAGAGAAGATAATGTAATATTTATATTGTCTCCACCAGGTATCTGTTTTACAAAGAGATTTTTTCTAGAAGAGACTTTTTGTCTTTTAAGGGATACCCTAGAAATGAACCATATTTAAGCTTTATTTTAAAAGATTTCTCCCAAAATTCTTGGATGGGAGCAATGAAATAAAGAATTCTAAAAAAATTTAATCTGTTCTCTTAAGGATAAGGCTCCCCTAGGACTGAATCTGGTATATGTGACTATAGAACCAAGGCCGCAGTAGATCAGTCAAATCAGGCAACGAATCCACCAAATCTGACAGCATAGATAGTATATATGTTGTTCTTTAGTCATTCAATTGTGTCCAATTTTCTTTGACCCTGTGGACCATACTGTCCATGAGGTTTGCTTTTTTCCAAAATTTTCAAAAGTATTTTATTTTTCCAAATACATGTAAAAAGTTTTCAACATTCTTTTTTCGTTAAAGCTTTTTTTTTTTTTTTTTTTTGCTTTTTGCTGAGGCAATTGAGGTTAAGTGACTTGCCCAGGGTCACACAGCTAGGGCATGTTAAGTGTCTGAGACCAGATTTGAACTCAGGTCCTCCTGACTTCAGGGCTGGTCCTCCTGACTTCAGGGCTGGTCCTCTATCCATTTCACCATCTAGCTGCCCCAAAGCTTTTTATTTTCAAAACATATACATGGATAATTTTCAATATTCACCTTTGAAAAATCTTGTGTTCCAAATTTTTTCCCTCCCTTTCCCCAACCTTCTCCCCTAGATGGCAACTGATTCAATATATATTAAATATGTGCAATTCTTCTATATATATATATTTCCACAATTTTTGTGCTGCATAAGAAAAATCATATCAAAAAGGGAAAAAAATGAGAAAACAAAATGCAAATAAACAACAAAAAGAGTGAAAATACTATGTTGTGATCCACACTCAGTTCCCACAGTCTTCTCTCTGGGTACAGATGGCTCTCTTCAACACAGTACCACTAGAACTGGCTTGAATCACCTCAGTGTTGAAAAGAGCCACATCTGTCAAAAATGATTATCATATAATCTTGCTATTGCTGTGTACAATGTTCTCCTGATACTGCTGATTTCATTCAGCATCAGTTCATGTAAATCTCTCCAGGCCTCTCTGAAACCATCCTGCTGATTTCTTTTTTTTTAATTAATTAATTTTATTTTATTTTTTATTAGTACTTTTTATTTGCAAAACATATGTATGGGTAATTCCTAAACATTAACCCTTACAAAGCTTTCTGTTACAAATTTTTCCCCCCTACTCCCCACCCCTCCCCTAGATGGCAGGATATCCACTACACGATAATTATGTTAGAATACTTAAGAAATCGAATATATGTATAGTTATTGCATCATTTTTTGTTCAGGAGAAATCATATCTACAAGAAAGAATAATCTGATAAAGGAAATACAATGCAAGCAAACCTCAATAGAGAGCATGAAAATGTTATGTGGTGGTCCACATTTCACATCTCTCTCTCTAGGTGTATATGGCTCTCTTCACCGAACAATTGGAACTGGTTTGAAGCATTTCATTGTTGAAGAGAGTCATGTCCATTAGAAATGATCCTCATATAGTATTGTTGTTGCCATGAAAAATGATCTCCTGGTTCTGCTCACTTCACTGAGCATCAGCTCATGCAAGTCTCTCCAGGCCTCTCTGAAATCATCCTGCTGGTCGTTTCTTACAGAGCAATAATATTCCATAACATTCATATACCATAATTTATTCAGCCACTCTCCAATTGATGGGCATCCATTCAGTTTCCAGTTTCTAGCCACTACAAAAAGGGCTGCCACAAACATTCTTGCACATGTGGGGTCCTTTCCTTCTTTTATGATTTCTTTGGGATATAAGCCCAATGGAAACACTGCTGGGTCAAAGGGTATGCATAGTTTGATAACTTTTTGAGCATAGCTCCAAATTGCTCTCCAGAATGGTTGGATCCGTTCACAGCTCCACCAACAATGCATCAGTGTCCCAGTCTTCCCACATCCCCTCCAACATTCGTCTTTATCTTTTCCTGTCATTTTAGCCAATCTGACAGGTGTGTAGTGGTACCTCAAAGTTGTCTTAATTTGCATTTCTCTGATCAATAGTGATTTGGAGCACCTTTTCATATGATTATAAATAGTTTCAATTTCTTCATCTGAAAATTGTCTGTTCATATCCTTTGACTATCAATTGGAGAATGGCTTGAATTCTTATAAATATGAGACAATTCTCTATGTATCTTAGAGATGAGACCTTTATCCTGCTGATCATTTCTTACAGAACAATAATATTCCATAACATTCATATACTATATTTTATTCAGCCATTCTCCAACTGATGGGCATCCACTCATTTTCCAGTTCCTTACCAATCCAAAAAGGGCTGCTACAAACATTTTTGCACATGTGAATCCTTTTCCTTTTTTTATGATCACTTTGGGACACAGACCCAGAAGAGACACGACTGGATCAAAACATAGGTTTGATAGCCCTTTGGCTATCAAATTGCTCTCCAGAATAGATGAATCAGTTCACAACTCCCACAACCATGTATTACTGTCCCAGTTTTCCTATATCGCTTCCAACATTTAACATTATCTTTTCCTGTCATCTTAGTATGGGGTTTTCTTAGCAAAGATATTGGAGTGGTTTGCCATTTCTTTTTACAGTGGATTAAGGCAGAGGATAAGTGACTGACTTGTCTAGAATCACTAATAACTGAGGCTGGATTTGAACTCGGCTCTTCCTGACTCTCCAGGCCTTGCAGTGTATCCATTGAGGCTTTTTTTTTTTAAAGAACTTTTCCAATAATTTTTTTTTTGATGTGGAATTTTTTTTTAATTACAGGTTTTTAATTGTAAAACATATGTATGGGTAATTCTTCAACATTGACCCTTACAAAGCTTTCTGTTACAAATTTCCCCCCCCAGTTTCCACCCCTCCCCTAGATGGCAGGAAGTCCACTACATGTTAATTATATTAAAATACTTGACAAATCGAATATATGTATACATATTTCCACACTTATCTTGCTGTGCAAGAAAAATCATGTCTACAAGAAAAAAAATCAGAGAAAGGAAACACAATGCAAGCAAACATCAATAAAGAGCATGAAAATGTTATGTTGTGGTCCACATCTCATATCCCTCTCTCTGGGTGTATATGGCCTTCTTTACTGACCAATTGTTACTGGTTTGAAACATTTCATTGTTGAAGAGAGCCACGTCCATCAGTATTGATCATCATATAGTATTATTGTTGCCGTGTACAATGATCTCTGGTTCTGCTCATTTCACTCAGCATTAGTTCATGCAAGTCTCTTCAGGCTTCTCTGAAATCATCCTGCTGGGCATTTCTTACAAAACAATAATACTCCATAACATTCATATGCCATAATTTATTCAGCCACTATCCAATTGATGGGCATCCATTCAGTTTCCAGTTTCTAGCCACTACAAAAAGAGCTGCCACAACATTCTTGCACATGGGGGTCCCTTTCCTTCCTTTAAGATCTCTTTGGGATATATGCCCAATAGAAACACTGCTGGGTCAAAGGGTATGCACAGTTTGATAACTTTTTGGGCATAGTTCCAAATTGCTCTCCAGAATGGTTGGATCTATTCACAGTTCCACTAACAATGTATCATCCACTGAGGCTTTTTTAATCAGTAGCCTCTACTTAATTTCTGCCCCCAGTTACAAGTTCTCCGTTTGGAGATAAAATAAATGTACTGTTTTAAAGAATGAAGAAGCAGATAGAAAACGAAATTGAGAGAACTAGAAATGAGAAAAAAAAAGCTAGAAACTTAGACTAGCTAAAATTTTAGACAGAGGCATAACATCTTATCTAATAAGTACTTAAGACTTTTCAAAGTTTAATTTCATTTATTTGGGAAGAAAAACTGTTAAAATTCTACCAGAGCCAGAAATATAAACAGTATTGGCATAAGCAATATCTACAGCTGTTCAATCTTTAAAAACTGAACTGTACCACAAAATTGGATTTCAGTGATTTCCCATCTTCTTTACTCCACAAAAAAGATATTCTTCAGACAACTTTCTATAAAATCTTCATTTCTCTGTAATCAATTGGAAATATATTTGTCATTATTTTATACAGTTTATAGAACTTATGACTAACATTTAATGAGAAAGATGTACCCCAACATGGATCAAAAAAGTCTGAAGCTTGGGACAGGGTCTCCCTGGACCCACGGTAAGTAGAGCTCAACTTTAATATAAACAGGGAAGACTTAAGACATAAATTCAGAAGAAGACAACAATAGGAAAACAGCTACAAATAAAGCCTCAAAGGAAAATGCTAATTGGACCCATGAATTCCTTTGAAGAATTAATAAAAGTGAGGAGTTGTAAGAGGAAAAATGGGGAAGGGGAGGAAATGACAATGATGTAAGAAAATTATGAAAAGATAATTAACAACTTAGCTAATGAAGCACAAAAATACTGAAGAAAATAATACCTTAAAAAACAGAATTGCCCTAATGATTAAAAAAAAATAACAGAAATAGTAAGGGAATTCCTTACAAAGCAGAATTGGTCAAATAGAAAAATGGGTACAAAAGCTCAATGAAGAAAATAATCCCTTAAAAATAAGAACTGGGCAAAGATCCAACCTTTGGAGATAAGAATTCACCATATGATAAAAATTGCTTAGAAAACTAGAAAACAATGTCAGAAACTAGATAATAGATCCACATCTCACATCAGATACCAAGATAAGGTCAAAATGAGAACATGACTTAGACATAAGGGGTAATAAGCAAATCAGGGTAGCATGGTTCTATGTCAGATCTATGGATAAAGGAATTTATGACAAAATGAGAGAGAAAGCATTATGGGAAATAAAATGATTGTTAATTATCTTAAATTTGAAAGTTTTTGCATAAACAAAACCAATGCAGCCAGGATTAGAAGGAAAGTAAGGGGGGGAGATTTTTTTGCAGCAAGTTTCTCTGATGAAGGCCTCATTTATCAAATATATAGATAACTAAGTCAAATCTATAAAAATACGAATCATTTCCCAATTGATAAATTATCAGATGATATGAATAGGCAGTTTTCAGAAGAAGAAATCTAAGATATCTATAATAGTATGGGGAAAATGCTCTAAATGATTAGAGGAATGCAAATTATTATTTTTTTTTATTAAGAGCTTTTTATTTACAAAACATATGAGTGATTTTTCTACATTGACCTTTGCAAAAAAAACTTTTATTTTTTTGTTCCAAGCTTTTCCCCTCCTTCCCCCCACTCCCCACCCCAGATGACAGGTAAGCTAATACATGCTAAATATGAAAAATCATATGACAAATCCACTATATGTATACATATCTATACAGTTATCTTACTGCACAAGAAACATCAGATCTAGAAAGAGAGAAGAAAAAAAACAACCTAAGAAGGAAAACAAAATGCATGGAAATATTCACAGAAAGCATTAAACTGCTGTGTTGTGGTTCACACTCAGTTCCCTCGGGCCTCTCTCTGGATGTATATGACTATCTTCATCGCTGAACAATAGGAACTGGTTTGAATCACATCATTGTTGAAGAGAGCCATG
>JAJPUD010001884.1:136164-180024 GCA_023553655.1 Myrmecobius fasciatus
AAAATCATCCTGCTGGTCGTTTCTTATAGAACAATAATATTCCATAACATTCATACACCATAATTTATTCAGCCATTCTATAATCGATGGGCATCCTTTCAGTTTCCACTTTCTAGCCACTACAAAAAGGGCTGCCACAAACATTTTTGCACATGTGGGTCCCTTTCCCTCCTTTAAGATCTCTTTGGGATATAAACTCAATAGAAACACTGTTATAAGCAGTTTTCAAAAGAAAAAACACAAATTATCAATAACTACTTGAGAAAGTGTTAAAGCTATTTAATAATTACAAAAATGCAAAATAACTGAAATACTACTTTATACCCATTAAGATAGTAAAAACCGTTACAAATAGTAAAATTTAATGCTTTTTATGACAATGATATAGTGAAAGATGAGCAATAGATTTAGATTACACTATCCCAAATTCAAATTCATTATTGGTAAACGCTATAGGAAAATAGCTGCTGGAATGATGAATTGATACAATCTTTTTTCAAAACTGCTTAGAATTATATGGTGAGATTTATAAATGTGATTCAGCAATTACATTAGAATCTATACTAACACTGCTACTGATGGGGAAGGAAAACTATTTGTATGGAAATATTTTTCGAAGCATTATTTGTTCTAGCAAAAAACTGGAAATGAGTCAGATTCAATAATGGGAATGTTTTTAAAAATTGTAATGTAACAAATGAGACAATATTTGTAAAGCACTTGGCACTGTACCTAACATATAATAGGGGCTTAATAAATGTTTCCTTCCTTCCTTCCTTCTTTCCTGCATGAATAGAATGAAATAATGTTGCATTGTCTAGTTTATAGCTGATATTTCATGGGTTGGATTGGATTGGATTGTCTTCAGATTCTATTCCTTTCACTTTCAAATGTGTACAAGTTTATGCTCTCTTTTGGATTAGAGGGAAGGAAGAGAAATTTATTTGAACCCACTACCCCATAGTAGAAATAAAAGTTTGAAGAACATAAACAAATATGGAAAACATATAAAGTGATGCTTAGGTAAAATAAAAAAAAGAATAATATATACTGATTGCAAATAAGTAAAAAGCAGAAGAAAATATGGAAAATATATTTAAACAGAAAGGAAAAGGAGTATGTAAACAAAAAGGCTAATTGTTACTTTTTAAAGTAAATTTGTCATTTGCTAAACAAAATATGAACAATAGAAACATTTTATGTATACCTTGGTTCTGCTCTTATTGTTTTATATCTTTGAAGATTGGTATTTGCTGAGGATTGTAAATTTTATGACAGAAACTGCTTTTATGGGAAAAATGAAAATAACGGTCTAGAGTGAATTGAGTCAGGATATAAATTTGAGAGCTGTAAGCATACTGGTTCTCTAGAGATGAAACAGTGAAAGCAAATGAGCTCAACCAGTGACTATTTATTGAGAAAGCCAAGGAAGAGTTCCACATAAGCATTAGATTAGCTAGATGTTGAGATCCCTTCCAATTCTGTGATTCTGAATCTGTGAGTTTCAAGTAGGAGGGAATCATTAAATAGTGATTTTATTATAGAGAGTTGAAGAAGATGAGAACTGGGAAAATGCCACTGGTTTTGAGAAGATTATCAAGGATAACTTTTGAGACAACATTAGGGAAGAGTTCAAATAAATTTCTCTTCCTTCCTTCTAATCCAAAAGAGAGCACAAATTTGTACATATTTGAAAGTGAAAGGAATAGAATCTGAAGACAATCCAATCCAATCCACTCTACCACCCATGAAATATCAGCTATAAACTGGACAATGTAACTAGGCAACAAGAAGACAAAGATAAAATTTAAGTCTCTGTCCTCAAGGAATTTACATTCTATACGAAGAGAGCAAAGATGCTAGAAGAAAGAAATGATCTGAACTACAGAATATTAAGATTTGAAAAGGACCTCAGAGATTACTGAATCCAATTCCTTCATTTTAAAGATAAGGTAACAGACTGAAACAAAATACATGACATTCCAAAGTTGCAGTCAGGTGGAAGAAAGGTAGGATTAGAATTCTCATCTTCCAATTCCAAAGTTTCCAAGTTACTGACTGCTCTCTCTATCTCATTACACTGTTTTACTTATGAGTGAGCTTTTAGAAAATGAGGGAAAAGATGGGTCTAGGACACAGGAACATTTATGTTTAGAGAAGAAAAAAAAAGGAAATTCTTGCGAGAGGGATGAATATGTGGATACATTGACAATGAAATAATATGGTATGATGGAGGTAGGCAGAGAAATTCATGGTGGATAGTATTGATCTTCTCTAAAAACAAGAGACAAGAAAATCTGCTGAGAGAATATGGGTTTGAGGGAGGAGCTAGTGTTTTAAGAGAGAGGTCATAGACTAAAAATTAAGGGAAATATGTTGAAATGCCAAAGAAAAAGAAATTAAAATGTTTACTATACATTGTTACACTATTTACTAGAAATAAAAAAAGTTTTGTATGTGTACCTCAAGTGTTTACAGAACAATCCAGAACACGTTGCTTTACATTGGATCTCAAAAATATTTTTAGAAATTATTATTTAATAAAGTGACAATGTACACATCAGGAAGAAGACAGTTGTTCCAAAAAGAAAAGTAAAATGAACTCTGTTCTTTGACTCACTGGCTCAGAAAAACCAATGATCAGTTCTCCATAGGTTTATATCTGAAAGAAGGGAGACTTTTGAGAAATTCCTGCTCCTATCATATTACACTGGGTTTTTTGTTTTTATTGTTTTCTAAGTGACCAGTGATACTCAGAGAGAAGGATGGCATTAGTTTGAATTGTCAAGAAAAATAATTTTAGACCAGTCTGTTTAAAAAAAGTTTTAAATTTGGGGCTAAGAGAAGATTTATATGTTGAAGAATAAAACTGAAATTTGCTAGCTCTGCAAAGAAAAAACTAAATAACTGGAACTGTTAATTATGTTGTCTTTAAAAATTACCTGAACACCTGAAATTCATTGTTTTAGGATAACTGTCACTTCCTTGAAAAATGGAAGCTTCTTTGCTGATTATGTCCGAACACAACGTAAGTGGATCTGAAAAGAGATATTACAAAACACAGTATTTGTCTACATCCATGATAACAAAAAGTGCTTAGCATTTGTAAGAATTTTTCCTCTCCCATCACAGATGTACTGAAGTGCTTCATCCTCTACATTCTAGAGGGTATTCCCAATATAGTCACTCCGCTGCTCAAATAGAGAGACAAAGTTTTAGGAAAAAAATGATCCCCCCCAGACAGGGATCAGAACAGTGGTGTTAATCCATTGTTAAGTGAGGGGAGCAGAGATACATGAGCATTACTAACCCAATTAAGTGGTTTGGTTTAAAAAAGGAAATTAAAACTTTGTAATTGTACCTGTTACTTGTGTCTGATGCTTTCTATTTTTGACAACTGGAGCTGGACTTTTTTTGCAAGCTTGTTCACTAAAAGAAGGGTATTAAAAATAAAACAGAACATTAGCAATGAGGGCAAAGCTCTTGTTATGAACAAAGCAGAATAAGAATCCTCAGGGTTTATCAAGCAGAAGATTAGGAGTAGGTAGAGCAGGGACTGATAACACGTCTGGAATATTTTGTAAATTCACTGAACACAATCTTTGGAGTCACTGGCAAGTCTGAGATATTCAGAGGAGAGAAAGAATTAAAATAGAAATAAATGAGAAGGGGAAGTTAAGAAAGAAGGAAAAAAAGATAAAAGAAAGAAAAAAAAATCAAGAGAAAGGTAGCCCATAAAGTATAGAGTATTAACTCCCTCCTTTTAGCCCCTGTTTTATTTTCAGAAGAATCTGGAAATGTTATCAGTATGGATGAGTGGGGGAAGAAGCATCAATGAAGAGGCTGTTATGACAGGAAAATCAGAGACCAACTAGATTAACCTCAAGTAAGGAAACTGAGCCTCAAAGATAGGAAATGGTTTTCTGAGAAAGAGGAAGGCAGCTGCCCTAGCTCAGGATAACAGCAGCAAATCAAGGGAGGATGGAGATTAAAAAAAAAAAAAAAGCAGTTGCCACAAAAAGACCAAAGCTTTGGTGAGGCAAGTGGAGTCACAGAGGAGCCAAATTCTTGTACATTCCCCAAGTTGCCTCCTTTCACTGCGAATTGATTCATCTATAATGGATTTTTCTGTCCATTGCAGCATATGTGGGCTCTGGTAGACTGAAGACTAGCCTGGCCTTTACATTTATCTGGGTTCAGCACCCAATCTATAAATTGTTTCTTCTTTTCTTAGTCAGAGGTTGTTGCTTTTACTTTGGCTCCATGTTTGCTCTAATGAATAGAGAGTTTACATGACAGTTACTTCCAATCAACAAGTATTTTAGGTGCCCATTCTCATGGGAAGGAATCTTCCTTCTTCCAAACACAGGTGAATTTAAACCTCATATTACATAGATCAGCCACCTCAAGTGTGAAGGAAGCTATTAAAAGAAACTGGGGACCAGAAAGGCCTCACAATTGAACTAAGGCTGAAAGAGGGGTGAGAATGCAGGTTTGTTTGTAGGCTCTGGCCACCAAATAGTGTTTTCATCTTCATCTTCAACATTTTCATATAGGGAAGATCAAGTTGAAATGAAAGAAAGGAAGGGAAAGAAATGATTAGAAAAAAATTCAAATGGTACCTTCAGAACTCGCACCTTGTCAGGGCATTGGGAGTGAATGGTCAGGATTCACCAAAATGACCATGTACGGAACATGAGGTTAGTATGGTGCAGCAGAGTGAGTGCTGGATGCCAGCCCTTCAACTTACCACTTATGTGACCCTAATCTCTATCACCACCTCTGACTCTAAGTCCCATGAATAATACTTCAGCATCAGTTGACAAAACTACTTCCTCATCCCTGACTTTGCCCAGCCACTAGCAACAAGGAAGGTCTTCTTGGCTCTTAGTTGAAAAAAGGAGACAATAGCCAGGAAAACACACACAGACACACACACACTAGAGAATAGTTAACAAATGGTCTGACTGGAGACTATATAACTAAGAAAAAAAAAGTTCCAGACACACTCATGTTTTAGATCTTGCTAAGTCCAGGCAAAAATAACAGTTCTTGCCCTCATGGAGCTTATACTTCACAGGGGTAGAGAACATGTACTTATATAATTTTAAGCAAAATAAACAAAAAATGATTCAGGGAAGAGGAAGGCTCTAGCTGCTGTGGGAATCAGGAAAGGATAGATGTATGTCATTATATGTTAGGTATGAACTATGTACACAAGAACAAAGAAAATTTGTTTTGTCTAACCCCCACAAACCTATCTATCTATAAAGAAGCATCTTTCAGTAAACATTGCTGAACTGGCTCTGATTTAATGGCTTCATCACTGCTTGTTCTTCCTTATTTAGGGGGATAAGCCATGAATCTGGACCAGCACAAATAGCTGTGAGTAGCCCAGGTTCTACTTCCTGTTGAGGACTCTGTGCTGATTACTTCAATCCCTGAAATGATGTGGAGCCTCCAGAAGCATTTATGGGTTTTGCCAAACTACCCAGAAAGAAAAACCAAAGAGAAAAAAGTTCTCTGTTGTTGCAGACACTGATGTACAGTGGGAAGGTCAGTCAACAGATCAAGAATACACACTTAAGATGGATAATAAGCTGGGAAATAGGGTGGGCAGGATTAATCCGGGAAATTGTGTGATGCTTTCAATAACCCCAAGCTTCTTATTGAAATAAATACTAATCTTTATAATGCCCACAGGCTTTCAATTATGCCATAGAGTTATAAATCATGGAATACCACAGTTCCTGAGGAATCGTTATCCAAAAGGCAAAGGAGAGGTGCCTGATAGATATAGACTATAGCATAGCATATTTTTGTTCAATTGATTTTTAGCTGTGTCTGACTCGATGACCCCATTTGTGGTTTTCTTGACAAAATTAATGGTGTGGTTTGCCATTTCCTTTTCCAGCTCACTTTCTAAATGAAGAAACTGAGGCAAACACGGTTAAGTGATTTGCCCAGGACCACACAGCTAGTAAGTGTCTGAGGACACATTTGAACTCAGGAAGAGGAGTCTTCTGACTCTGGGCCCAGCACTCCATGCAATGCACCGCCTAGCTGCCCCCACAGGATATTACCAACAATGAACTGATTACATGACCAAAGCTGCATAAAATATTAAATCAAAGTGTTACATGATCAGAAAAGGGGCTGAATCGGTCATGTGGTATGATGAGCAGATTACAAATGGAGAGCCCACAGACTGCATAATACCCAAGAATGTCAAATGATCTAAAGGATGTTGGAACGTTGGAGGGAGAACTGTGTCACAGAAGAAGGGGTGAGTAGGTTGGGATCTGCACGGTGCCAGCAATACCAAGCTCAGTGATGTCACAGATCCACAGCAGCAGTAGGAATGTGGGATGTGTCACATCACTATCACACATGCCGGCATCACTGCTTTTGGCTTAGGTGACCTTTTCCACACTATACCTGGCTTGTAGGCTCAAAGCCCTTTTCTCACAGATCGCTCCTTTGCACGAACTCTGACTTCTGGGGGCACTGACAGTTGATGGCACACAGGTGGTGCTCAAAGCGTTGGCCAGCCCACCTTCTTTATTGGAGGTGCTGATTGGATTTGCCTTCTCACTCCAAACTGGGTCCTGGGACTCATGCCCTGTAGCGGCTTCACCCTGCTCTGTAGCAGCTGGCTCACAACTTGGAGGCTGATGCTGCTTTTGGGGGCACTTTTTTTCCTCGCTAGCACCTATATCAGTGCTATCCACCAAAATATCTGATGTAGTTTGGGTATTTAAGTTCTCTGGAAAAGGATCACCAACCAATTCTATTTTTTCTGTTTCTTCCTGTAACAGAAAAAAAAAGTCAATTAAATAATTCTAAGAAGATCTAACTACTTTTTGCTTTTCTTTACATCCTTTATATAAGAAGTAGGTGGATTCTGCAATGTATAACAGAAATACATTTTTATAATAATGGGAAACATTTCAATTTTGGATTGGGAGAGGGCTCCAAGTCTTATTAGCTTGGAGCTAACAAGGGCAAGGAGGCACACCTCTCTGAGCCTGTTTGCTCACTTATACCAGGGTGATGCCCATGCTCACCTTTCCTATCTCATAGGCTACTGTGGGGTGAGTGCTTGATAAAATGTAAAACCCCAATGAAATGGGAGCTACTCTATATTATAAGGCGGAAGCCGACTTTTGCTAAGTCTAAGAAGGAGCTTCCAGACAACCCGAGATGTCCACCAGTGCTCTGAGGGCCTGCAAAGTACCGATCCAGAAAGTAGAGGAATGCACATCAAACTCTATAGAACATCTGCAGAAAGTGCTCCGCCAAGGCTGGCACAAGGACTTAACCTTCAAAAATGCCTTTTACTTTCTCTTATTATTTTCAAGAATAGGGGGACAAAGATTTGTTTGTTATTTTAAACAGTAACTCAAACTTCTTTAAATGAGAGGCCTCGGCCCTCATAACCTAGCAGAATCTAAGGGTTTACTGCCTTATTTATCTTTGTGTCTCTCCCAGAATCCAGTGGAGAATAGTCACTGAGAATATGTGTCTTTTAATGAACATTAAAGCAAACCTCTTCAACCTAGGCAAAAGCAAGGTTAATAATATTTATAAAAAGAGATTCTGGTGATATTAATACTAAACAAGAGGAATGAGAGATCTATTATACAGAGAAAATATACAAATATATGTTTGAATATCTGCTCTTTTTCCCCTCTATACAAACATATGTTAATACATATAATACTAAGGAGGAAGAATAGATCTCTCTTACATACATTCACACATATATATAGAGAGATAGATAGATAGATATGTAAGCCTCATAAGGTAGTGCGGAGACTATAAGCTATGAAGACTAAGGAGGCAAGTTTAAATTCTGTCACTTTTACCAATAAACAACGTGATCTTGGGCAGATTAGAATGACAAGGTCATCTCTAAGATTCCTACTAACTCTGAATGTTATGATCCTTCCATATGTACTTACACACATGCACAGTATATTCATGTACTCATGCATAATCATATGCACACCTGTAGGTATATGTACTGGGAAGAATTTAAATGATTTGTTTAATTCTCATTACTAATTATTCTTCTCTCTGAAAATTTCCTTTTATCATGGTCTATATTTTCAAATGAAAAGTTCTGATCATGTTTTAGATGCTCATATTTTTCCTACTTGTAATGGACTTATCTAGAAAGGATTTTTTGCCTCCAACCTCAACAAAAATCTTTGCAAGAAGTTTTATGTTACTGAAAATAAACAGGCTGACCTCAATTTCTTTATTCTCAAGCTGTTTTATTCTGTGAAAAATTTCTTTTGCTTTCTTCCAGAAGTCTTCAATATTCCTTTCTCTCACCTTCAATTCTTTTAACTGTTGTGCTTTATTCATATCAGAAGAAAATTCTTCTTGGTTTAGAGATAATTTCTCTGCTTTTGTAAAACAGAAAAAAGTGGATAATTTATTTACTACAGAGTTTAATCATTTTAGTAATTTAGGCAATAAAACAAAAAAATTTCATTTACTCATTTACCACCTTTCCATCTTACTTAAACCTCTCAATAAGCATTTAATGGGAGAAGGAGATAATACACTTCAGATAAGAAAAATTTGTTAGCAAAATGAGATATATATACAAATAGTCATGAGACCAAGTCATTCTCGAGTTGTTATTGATTTGTTACCAGGGAAGGCTTTTATTTTTCTTTCTTGGGGGAAATTTGGAAATGAACATAGGGGTAATGATAGTGTTATTTCAAAAAGGAAGAAAATAAAGAACATTAATGAGTTATTTTTAAAATAAACAGAAGAGAGCAAAAGGAAGTTCAGGAAAAAATAAAAACAGGGCAATGTTGGAAATGCTATATTAAATTTAAATTATACAGAAAAAATATATGTAGTGGAGAAAAAAGAACTTACAGATAATAATTCAATTTCATATACATTTCCCTTTTTCTTATTCTTTCCATAGTGAAATGCTCTTTTTTGTTGGTATTCAATAAATCCTTACAAAAAAGAAAATTGTTTTGAAATGACACAATAATACATGATAAGAACACTATAGAAATGGTTATATGAAGTCTCAGGGGGAAAATCATTATCAACAACATCCCAGAAAGACTTCATGGAGAAAGTGGCATTTCACAGGATCAAAGAATCTCAGAATTGAGAAGAACTTCAGAAGTCATCTAGACCAGCCTCAAAGTGAGCATAAGTATCTTCTTTTAAAAGAAACTATTGTAAACTTGTGATGGAGAGAGCCATCTGCATCCAGAGAGAGAGATCTTTGGAGACTTAATGTGGAGCATAACATGATATTTTCACCTTTCTTGTTGTTTTTTGCTTACTTGTTTTTTTCTTTCTCATTTCCCCCCTTTTTGATCTGATTTCTCTTGTGTAGCATGATAAATGTGAATATATGTTTAAAATAATTACACATGTTTAATCTATATTGGATTGCCTGCTGTCTAGGGGAGGAAGGAGGATGGAAAGGAGGGAGAAAAATTTGGAACATAAGATTTTGCAAGGGTTAATACTGAAAATTATCTTTGCATGTATTTTGAAAAATAAAAAGCTATTATTATTTTAAAAAATAAAATAAATTATTGCTATCTTTTATTTTTATATCATCTTCATTTCTAAATATAGCTATCCTTTTCTCCCATATCCTGGCAAATCTTATAACAGAGGATAAGAAAGGAGAAAAAAAATGTCAGCAAAACTAAACAACAAAATCAATCTAGTTTGCCTGTATGGGTAATGTTCTACAAACCGCTGAGAATAAAGGGAAGTGCACTTTCTTAGAAAAACTGCCCAAGTGATGATTTAGTTCTTATCTGAACAAATCTAGTGAGAATGAGGTAGTGAGTGTAAGAAGGAGAGAGAGAGAGAGAGAAAGACCATTCTACTTATACAGCTCTAATTAATAGGAAATTTTTCCTGATAGCTAGAGCCTACATCTTCCTCTCAGCATCTTCCACCCAAGCATACAGGTTCTGTCCTATGTGGCCAAGCAGAACAAATATTCCCTTTTCCACATATTATCTTTTAAAATATGACAACTGCCGTGATTCTTCCTAAAACTTCTTTTCTTTGGGATAAACATCCCCAAATGCTTCATAGGATCATAACTATAGAATTGGAAGGAATCAATATCTTCAACAAACTGAATTCCAAAGAACTCTCTCATACTCAGGTCCTCTGACTCCAAAGTCAATATTTTTTTCCATCACAATGTGCTCAGATTTATATAATGCTTTGAAGTTATTAAGGGTTTTCTTCCTTACCACCAACATAGTTGCAAATAAATCTTTATACAACTGGGAAGAATGTCTGGATTTGTTTTTTAACTCAAGAATAAACTTACTGATTTTTTTGCAGTTGTACAGCACAAAGGTAGCAGCTTTGTTTAATTCCTCATTCTGTGATTCAGTTAAGATTTGGATCATTAATGGAAGACCATTGTTCTTAAACAATTGAAGCTGATTCTCTTCTATAAAACAGAATATATTAAATAAAATTGTGACAATAAATTATTTTATCATTAAACAATCTAAATCACACTTTAATGCTTTTTAACAGAAATTTCAAGCAGTTCCAAGAATTTCCAATAGATCATACAGATTATTTCTCCTAATTAAAAATGTTGGTCAATAAGGTTATAAAAAAATTAAAGGAAAAAAGTATACATACATACATATATGTGTACAGAGGGCCACAGATAGTGGAGGAACTCTGAGTGAGGTATAAGACCCTTCAGCCCAGAGGGAACCTGCTGACAATGTCTGGTTCTGCTCCCCATCTCCCCTAAGGGCACTGGGCCTTCCTGAGAAATCAGGAGGCTGTGACAACCTGTGCTGTAGTTGAAGCAGTGTGATACCAAGTGACAAAGAGTCATCTACATACAATAGCGAGTTATTTATGTGGTCCTGCATGTGCAGTACATAGTTAGCACAGGTGCAGTGTTGCTTTGGTTATATGAGTATTAGGGTACATAAGGCAGAGGAAATTTGGAATAAATGGACTCTATCTTTGACCATCTTTGTAGATCTCAGCCTCATCACTCCTCCACCAAGACCAAGGACTCGGGCTAGTCCCAAGATCCTCCAGAGCGCTAGTCTGGACAGAGACTCTAGAATGCATGCTATATTTTGGCATCCCAATTTGGGGGCTCTAGAAAGCACATTACATGTATGTGTGTGTGTGTGTGGGGGGAGACAGAGAGAGAATTTTACACCATTTTCAACCCAGGCAATAATCTTTCCTCTAGAAATATGTTATCTTATCAAGCAAAAACATTTTTTTAAAAGCTTTTTATTTGCAAAACATATATATGGGTAGTTCTTCAACATTGATCCTTACGAAGCTTTCCGTTATAAATTTTCCCCCCTACTCCCCACCCCTCCCTTAGATGGCAGGATATCCACTACATGTTAATTATGTTAAACTACTTGACAAATCGAATATATGTATACATATTTCCACACTTATCTTGCTGTGCAAGAAAAATCGTATCTACAAGAAAGAAAAATTAGAGAAAGGAAACCCAATGCAAGCAAACATCAATAGAGAGCATGAAAATATGTTGTGAAGCAATAACATTTTACTTTTGAACATAAATATGTGTATATATGTCACTATTAAAATATATATATATATATATATACCTAAATATATATATTTATATATATTATATACACATGGGTAGATTGCTGTACTTGTTTCAAAGGTTTTTCTCTCTAATAATATATCACCGTCCCCCTACAACTGAACAAATAAATGGTCTTC
The DNA here is from genome assembly GCA_023553655.1 of Myrmecobius fasciatus. Taxonomy (NCBI): domain Eukaryota; kingdom Metazoa; phylum Chordata; class Mammalia; order Dasyuromorphia; family Myrmecobiidae; genus Myrmecobius; species Myrmecobius fasciatus. The sequence goes on from JAJPUD010001884.1 coordinate 147,934, forward strand.
AACATTTGCTCTAAGTGAAAAAAAAATTATCTAATACCTCTGTACTCTAAATTTTTCCAGAATGATTAGCTTAGACAGAGCCTGTGATCTATTGGCACAATTTTTGAGAATCTAAGGTACTCTCTCCATCTCTCAATGACATATTAATAAGGAATTATCCCATGATAAAATCATCTCTTAACAGAGAAAAATACTCCTAAACTATCCAAATTTTGATTTAAACATGCAAAATCAATTCCATTAGGCTAATACAATGTATTTTTCAGTCCATTGTTTCTTCACGTCTGCATTTCTTTGTGCATTTTTTAATTAGTATTACTATCAGAAGACAAAAATAAAAGAGATGGAGAAATCTTAAAAGTGTGCTCAGTTATTGTGACAATACATAAATAGGCTGAAGCTGAATTGGGAGACCTATGTTCTGGTCTCCACTCTACCCTAAACTTACAGTGAGAACTCACTTGGGAAAATATAAAATGTAAATAATAATACTTGCCTTTTCTATGTCACAGCTGCTCTGGGGAGCCAATAAGACTACATATATAAAATGCTTTGTAAATTCTATAGAGTTACAGAAATGGCACAGTGGACAAGCTATTTTTAGAAGTAGTCTAAAAAGCAGATGTTTTAGAAAATCCAGTGTGGAGTATTATGGTATCAAAATGACATTTTTTTTTTAACTTTTAAACATCATTTCAAAAGAATTTATTTTAGAATTTTATAACAATCACAGGATGATACAATGTTAGGGTTGGAATGGTACCTAGAGATTTTAGAATCATTGGGAAGACAAGATCAGGAGTTCAAAGGGCTTTAGGTACTCTAAATTTCATTTAACCTCATCAGCCCAATTTTATGAGGAAACTGAGGCTGTGAATGAGATCTACCCAAGATCTACTTATTTTCATTCTTTATAAAATTCTAAATTTGGGCAAGTCATTTTGAAAAAAATGTTCAGGTTTTAATACATCAATTTAATTGTTAACCACTTTAAGCCTCCTATTCTCTGTCAGCCTAACCCTACTTATTCTTCTCTGAATTCCAATAATACTTAGAATTAAACATAACTTTAAATTTCATTATGCTTCCTAGCTTACATTGCTCAAAATGTTTTTATTTTGCTTATATAAGTCCTATCTACCTCATTTGATTATAAATAAGGGCAGGGAATATATTTTCTGTTATTCTTATGTCCCATAGCTTTAAGCACAACGCTGGGCACACATAAACTCATGGTAAATATCTGTTAAAATAATGTGGCTAATACTTTGTGAGGAAGTTAGATTTGTATAAATAAAATTTCTAAAATATATTTAATAAAGTACTTGATAAATATCTTATGAACAATAACCATTTTTTCTTAATTCTTTACTTTTTCCTTGTATTATATTTTCCCTACAATTTCAAGTTTTCCACTTATTTATATTTGATATTCATGATTTTTGTTTTCTGAAATTATATCCCCACGTTTGAATAACCATTTGAAAAGATGGAAATTTTAAGAATCCTGAAAGGAAACCACACTGTAATTTAAAGTTCAATGAACCTATTTTAAATTCTTTCTTACAAAATAATACCTATAATTTCTATTGTGCTTTAAGGTTTGAAAAGAACTTTGCAATCATTATCTTACTTGATCCTCACAACAATCTTGCAAGGAAGGCTCTATTATTATCCTTGTTTTACATGAGGAAAACTGAGGCAGACAGTGGTTTAAGTGACTTGCCCAGGATCATACATAATAAATGTCTGAGGTAAGATTTGAAATCAGATCTTCCTAACTTCAGGTTCTTCAGGTTCAGCAACTATCTATCCACTTACTGTACAACCTAACTGACTTACAGTTGGCTAAGCAGATAGGAAACATGTTAACATGCCATATTAATTTTATTTTCTGATAACAATATCCCAGTGAAATATCTAGTTCAAATTTAAAATGGGGGAATCAAAATAAAGAAAAAGAAACTGGCAGGATATGAATTTGTTAAAAACCAGGAAGATCTGTGGGGATTCTCAGAATTCAGACCAGGGAACATTCTACAGCTAGAAGGGATCCTAAAAATCATTTCATTTTACATTATAAGAAAAGCCAGGATGGATTTGAATTAGGACTCCTGACTACAAACCTAGGGTTCTTGCCACTCTTCCATGCTGATTCAGGCTTCCTGGGGAGCAAAAGTAGGAAATGCTTTCCTAGTCATCAATGTTATCAAGTTCATTAATGAAACCCATACTTACCACAAGCCTCTGTGCAATGGCCAAGTGTAAGAATAATGCTAAACTTTTCTCCTGAATCCAGACTCTCATGAAGTAGCAGTGTCAGAAGCTTTGAGACAATGTGATATTTGGCTAATATTACCCCAACAGCAGCTGTAGGTATAGAAGATCAAAAAAGGGATATTAAAAATTAGATAAACTTCAAACAGATGTATATTGTCTATTTTTCCAAGCTTTCTCTAATTCCTCTAAGCTCCTGGAAGCGTGTAAGGAGTCCTATCTGCCTGAGGGAAACTTCATTCTATAAGCACATTATGAATGTTATCCTCTGAACAAAAAAAACTTTCTCTTTCATCTGAACATCTGGATATCTGGTTGCTTGGAATCCTGTTTTATGATAAATGTCATACTGATTACGTTGTAACATACTCTTCTTAATCTGGCTGGGCCTTTGAAATCTCAGCATCAGAGAATGTGACTAAGTCATAATCATACTGCTATTAATAATGCAAGACTGCTTTCTGACAGTAATTCCTTTCAACTTTCATATCTCTCATTAACTATTAGTAGACCCAGAAACAATAGGGTAGAAAGAACACTGGCCTGACAGTTACATCTTGGCTTCAAGTTCTCACTCTGCCCTTCACTAGTGAAATGACTTTGGGCAATTAACTTCCCCTCCTCTTGAAGTAGGGAAGCTAAATGAGATTATTCTATCATCCCTTCCAGTTCTAAGATCCTATGAGTCCAGGCTCTGCCACTTAGGAGTTGAGCAATCTTGGTCAAGTGACAACTCCCATGAATCTCAAATTTCTCTAACTATAAAATGAAAGACTGGCTCATAGAGATGTTAAAGGATTGACCAACAGACATTTTATTAAACACCTACTGTGTCCCAGGTATTTTGCTAGGCACTCGGTATAAAAATACAAAGAATGAGATGGTCCCTAGTCTTAATGGAACTAACATTCTAGTGGGAGAAAAAATAAGTACAAATAGAAACACATACAGAATAAGTATCTCCCCAAAATGCAAGAAGCAAAGGAAGATCAATGTTGAAAAATTACCCATGCATATGTATTGTAAATAAAAACTTTAATTAAAAAAGAAAAAGAAAAGAAACCTAGAATATTTCCAGGTGATAAAATTCTAGAGACTGGAGAAGTGATTCCACTATTGAAAGCTGATGATATACATGATTATCATTAAAAACAGTTCTTAAATATTCAAAAAACTTGTGGATCCATCTTTTATTTTTGTACCGGTCTATCTACTGAATTTTTTTCCTGAAAAAGTAAACAATAAAATTTACTCTTTAAAAAAAAAAGTTAAAGAAGAGGGTACCAGCCATTGGAGATTCAAGAAAGGCTTCATATAGAAAGGGAACCTTGAGGTGAGTCTCAAAGAAGAGAAAGATTTTATGAACCAGAGGAAAAGGATATATAATGGAGCAGCCAATACAAAGGCACAGACTGGGAGATACAGGGTTCTGTGGATTACAGAGCAGAATGAAGGATAGTGTAGCTGAATTGTAAAATGCATAATGTGTTATAACGCTGGAAAAAGGATAGAACCAAGTTGTAAAGGCATTTATTTAAAAGTGAGATATGGCACTTGGTTGAATATGGGGAGTAAGGGAGATTGAGGAGTTGATGATAATACTGAAGTGGTAAATAGGAAAACAAAAGAAACAGTGAGGATTTTTGACAGAAATAGTGAAGTTTGGAAGAGGATAGCAGATAATGGGCTCTGTTTTGGCCTTATAGACTTTAAGATGTCTCTGTGATATCCATTCTGAAGTGAAACAATAAATAGGAACTTGGTGATGGGGAGACCAAAGCTCAGGGGAGAGACTGGGACTAGATATGGAGGTCTGGGGGTCATCTGCAAAGATATGATCATTAAACCTACAGGAGCCTCTCATATTTGCACCCTTCTTGAAAAATCATATAGCCATCACCCTAGTCCAGATACTCATCACTTCCTGCCTGGACTACACATTAGCAGTCTAATTAATCTTTCTGCATTCAGTCTCTCCCCTTGCCAACCCATCCTCTGTACTACTGCCAAAGTAATAAATCTAAAGCACAATCTAATCATGGCCTTCCTTCTTTTCTCTAGGATAAGGTATAAACAAACCCCTTTGTTTGAAACCTAAAACTCTTCACGATCTGGCTCCAGTCTATTTTTCAGATGCATTTCACAGTCATTCCCCTTATGCTCTATGGCCTTTGCGCTATTCTCCACATGTGACATTCTGCTTCTTGTCTCCAGGTCTATGCCTGCAATTTTGTCCTTCCTCTTCTCCATCTCCTGGAATCTCAAGCACCCATCAAGGATTAGCTCTAATGCCACCTGCAGCCCAACCTTTCCAGATCCACTATTTGTGCTCTCTCCCACCAACACATGCACTTCACAATTACTTATCTAGATACACACTATTTTTCCCTAGTAGAATGGAAACTCCCTGGAGGCAAAGACTATCTCACTTTTATCCTCTAACTCACAGAGCCAGGCACACAGGAGGCAATTAATACAGAAATGATGCTTGACTGATGTTTGAATTCACAGCAGAATGTTTACTCTTCAAAAGGAGGAACTGTTTCATTTTTATTATTGTAGCCCTAGTACAATAGGGCTTATAGAAAACAGGTACTTAAAAAAACTTAATTTAACTGAATTATGCTCTGACTAATCACATTTATTGGAAAGTACTACACTTATATTCCCACCAAATAAGTAAGGAGTGCATAAACTGCATACACAGACCCTTCTTCTTGTTCCTTTCACATTTAGTTACTAGCTAGAAACCTTTATTTCACATCAATTTTTGGTTCAACAAAGCAGTGTGAATAACTTCTCTACTATCACCAACACTCTGAGACTAAACATAAAGTTCAACTTTCAATTGCCATTCTATAAGTGTGACACATATAGATGTTGGATTCTGTCACTCACGATTGTCAGCAATGCAGGCATCCAGGGTCTTGGTCACCACCACAGCCAGCTTAGCACTGGCCACATTCTCATGGGAATCATGTTCCAGCTTTATCAGAACTTCGGATAATACGGCCAATCCACCAATAGATATGAAATATTCCTGTACATGTACTCAGAAAATAAAATAATAAGATTTTAGGACCTTATTATCAACCAAAGAAAGTTAATTATGATTTTATCATATTTATACACTAAATGTAATAGCATTTACACTTACCTTTTTCACATACTTAGTTTAAAGCAATTCACAAGTCACTGAAATGTTGAACAAGCATAACAGTTAAAGAAAGCCATTTGCCAGGAATGGGAGCTGGTGAGGTGGATGGGTGGGAGGTACGTAGGAAAGCTTTACTCTCTTAGATTTTAGAGCCTTCCTCACCTTGAAATCCACTAACTTGCACCAATTTACAAATGTTAGGCAGCTAATGGCACAGGGGATAAAGTGCTAGATTTAAAGAAAGATTGGTTCTGAGTTCAAATACTGCCTCAGGTACTTCCTTAGTTATGTGACCTGGCCAAGTCATTTAATCCCTCTCATCTATAAAGTGGAGATAATAATAATGCCTACTTCTCAGGATTGTGAGGATAAAATAACCTAAGATATTAAAGTATTTTGTAAACCTCAAAGTACTATACAAATGCTAGCTCTTTTTTGGGAAAACCATCGTGCCTCAATCCTCTATTACTACCAAGAGCCCAAGTAGGTGGGGGCCACAACTGCACCTATGCCCCCTTCTTCTCTGTATCTTCCAGGGCCAAGGAGATCTTCTCCAAAGGATCCTCTCCATCTGTGGAATCACTATGACTTTGTGTAGAGACCCCTGTTCCAGTATCCATTTTCCTTTTACCACCCCTCAGCCTAGAAGGCTAAAGCTTCAAATCCAATCCCAATGAGAGATTGGGATTTACAGGATTCCTCTCTAAATTTCTTGCACCACACAGAGGCACTCTCTATTCTGCCCTACTTTACTAATTCCTAAAAATTAAATATTTCAGCCTGTTTGCCACCAAGATTCTATCTAAAACAATCACCTCAGATACCAAGTTTCTTATGGCTCCAAGTGGCTGAGTCACAGATGCCTGACCCAACTTCTTTGCTGACTCAATTCCTTCTCTGAAGTTTGAAAGAATAGACTTATGACATCCTCAGTCAACAAGAGACCTTGGAGGGAAGTAGCTTACGTAAATTAGCATTTTACCTATCTTATAGAGAGAAAAGGTCCTTCTAATCCTTAGATGCAGAGTCAAGGTTGACTGAGATAACTCCCTTTCCCTTTCCAACTCAATTTTCAGACACAATTGAGATGCTGATTTTGATGAATTCCTTTTTTTCCTCTCTATTTTTTCATTTTTGTTACAATAGATAACTCCTATGGTAGGAACATATTTAGAAATGAAGGTGATAAAAAAGAGCAATAAAAATAAGAATTTTTTAAAAAAATATATGAATGGAATCACTAGATTTGTGTGCTACACGAAAAAATAGAAATGGCACTAAAGAATATAAAAGTGGCCTCTATTGATGTTTGCTTGCATTGTGTTTCCTTTCTCTGATTTTTTTTCTTGTAGATACGATTTTTCTTGCACAACAATATAAGGGTGGAAATATGTATACATATATTCGATTTGTCAAGTATTTTAACATAATTAACATGTAGTGGATTTCCTGCCATCTAGGGGAGGGGTGGGGAGTAGGGGGGAAAAATTTGTAACAGAAAGCTTTGTAAAGGTCAATATTGAAGAATTACCCATATATATGTTTTACAAATAAAAAGCTTTAATAAAAAAAAGAAAAAAAAAGAATATAAAAGTAGAAAGAGCATTTAAAGTAGATATATATATATATAGAGAGAAACATCCATGCTCTGTAGATGAGACCATTTTAAGGGTGCTGAAGGATTTAAGATATCTAAAAGCAAGGAAAATTATCAAATGTTTTGGAAAAAAAATACAGATATTACTGCTATTAAAAAAGTGATCAAGAAAACAGCCAGAAAGTCAGGCCCATATATCTGCTTTCTCATCACTAGAAATTTCTGTAAGAATAATTTCTTTGGCTCACCCATTTATTCAAATGTAATGTGATCAATGAGAATTCTCTATTAATATTCTAAAGCAAAAATATGACCACTTAATCAAGGTTAGTCAATACTGAAATGAAGGACATTTTTGACATAAATATAAAAAAATAGGCAATCTTTTTATAAAAGAAATTCTATAGCTGATCATCTTTACTGACATACAATTGCCTGAAAGGGACAGTAAATCCAAAAATCTCACTATGCTTACTGACTACAAAAAAGATGCAATGGAAACAGGAAAATGACACTTCAAAAGCTCTCTCCAACCAGGTATTTCCTATACATATGTTAAAACTATACAAGAGTCTTTGAAAGACAGTGATCCTCTGATTTAAGTCAGTGATCCTCTGATTATTAAGATCAAGTAAGGCATAAGGCAAGGAGCTATAATACCTTCCAAAGGTGTTTATCACTGTGAGGAAAGATGCCGTGAGTCCAGATTGAAGAGGGGTACTCTATAGATGGTGAGATTCTCCAGATGCTTCTCTTTGTAGGAGATATTATGCTGGATGCATTAAGCCTTGGACAACTGCAATAGTATTTTCACTAATGTCCTTACCTCCACTCTCTCTGATCCATTCCTAAGACAGATGACCCCCCCAAAAATCTTCACAAGGCAAAATTTCACTGTTATTCCATGATTTAAAAATCTTCAGTGGTGATGGGTGCTTAATAAATGTTGAATTGAACTTGAATTGGAATGGAGAAGAAAATCCTTGTATAACATTTATGTACATATCAATTATGTACATAAATTATATATATATATACACACACACATATATATGCTTTTCTACAAGCATGTTAGGTAGATTATTTTTTCTTCTACTGTAGAGAAATATCTTCTCTTTACTTCTCTAGTGAGGTTAATTTGGTGAGCTTTGAAAATCGAAATTTGAAGAGCCTGGTAGAATCACAATGAATAGATTCACTTCTTTAATTTGATATTGTAATCATCAACCTGCCCATTTTGTCTGTTCCTAATTTATTCAATCCTAGAGAAGCTTAGTGGCATGGTGGATAGAGTGCTGGACCTGGAGTCAGGAAGACTCATTTTCCTGAGTTCAAATCTGGTTTCAGACAATAGTTGTGTGACCCTGGGCAAGTCACTTAACCCTGTTTGCTTCAGTTCCTCTTGGTATGGAGAAGGAATGAGCTGGAGAAGGAAACGGCAAACTACTCCAGTAACTTTGTCAAAAAAAAATCCCAAATGGAGGCATGAAGAGTCAGCTACAATTGAAATGAATAAACAACAATAATTCCAACAAGTCCAAACACAGGACAAAGTTATACAACTTTTATCCAAGAATATTTTTTTCATTCCAGTTATTCTAGTTAATGTTCTTATTATTTCTCAGAATATATCTTTACTATATTAAGGAATGCAAGTAAGTAGCATTTATTCTTTTTTTCCCCAAGACAACTGGGGTTAAGTGACTTGCCCAGGGTCACACAGCTAGGAAGTGTCAAGTGTCTGAGACCAGATTTGAACTCAGGTCTTCCTGACTTCAGGATTGGTGCTCTATGCATTTCGCCCCCTAGCTGCCCCACTAGCATTTATTCTTAATAACCTCGAAACATATATTTGTTTTCTAATATTCTCTGCAAATATAGCCACCACGACCCAACAAGTATTGGTTCACTAGTGGGGAAAGACACTTTTACTTTTTTTGTTAAGTCTAGAATCTGGTTCACTTATCTATCCCTGCCCAAATGTTGTTCCTTCCCCTGCTAACATACTCTGAAGAACTTTGCAATAGAAGACTTGTAGCTGAGGAAAGCTGAGGATCTAATTATAGATTTAGTTACATGTGTGGTCATTATTATTCTGTCATGACTTCCTTTTCCCCAGCACAACTCTACTTCTATGAATTAACTGCAAGTACAATTAAAGAAACAAGACTATTTTTTATTGTAGTGTTCTTAAGGAATATAAAGATTTAAATAAAGGAGAAATTTTCTACACTTAGAAATGAAACTATAAGAAAAATTTCCAGGACAAGGTAAGAAACCAAGAGGTTTTTGATAAAAGTTAAGCTACAAAAGGAATATCTGCATGACTATAGAAAAAATGACCTTTCATCAACTTTTTAAAAGTATATCTCAAATAAAGAACATAGACTTGCAAAGTGAGAAACATCTTGGGTTACCCTGTGTCATACTATATAAAGAACAACTAAGCATTTCTATTGTTCTCCATTTCTCACCAATCTGCTGACAGTATGTCATCGTATACCCATGTCCTTTAAGCTTAATTCTAAGTTTCAAGGGAAAGGCAAAAACCTCATGAAAGTAGTATCCAATAGTTACAATTTATAGAATCATGTTTTCTCTGCATTTGAAACATGGCTAGTCCTTTTATACCTTGGAATGTAGATAATTGCCATTAATAACTCTATATTAATGCAGGCCAATGTGTTTTTCTTAAGCATATAAATCTTCTCAAGATATATTTGATGGGATACTCTTACAAAATAATTAAGTAGAAGCAGCCAGGTGTCACAGTGGATAGAGCACCACCCCTGAAGTCAGGAGGACCTAAGTTCAAATTTGGTCTCAGACACTTAACACTTCCTAGCTGTGTGACCCTGGGCAAGTCACTTAACCCCAATTACTTAAGCAAAAAGCCAAAAAAATAATAATAATTGAGTTTTCTAGTTTTTTCCCCTTCTAGCATAAAATCAGAAAGAACTCTAAAAGTCAACTAAAACTAATGTCCTCCCTTCTTCCACCTTATTCTACAGACAGGGAAAATTAGACCCAGAGAGACTTAATAAGCTGAATTATCCTGGGCCAGTCACTGAGCCCCAATTTCTTCATCAACAAAATGGAGATAATGTTGTTGTACCACAATACAGAGTTGTTTTAAGGAACAAATATTCTAATTTAGGTAAAGTACCTCATAGACCAAAAAGCTGCACATAAATGGAGGAGGGATGCTGAGGAAGAAAACTGGACCCCAGGTAAGTTGAGGGATTTGTCCAGGTCCAAAAACCTTATTTGAAGACAGTGAGTATGAGAACTTGGATTTGGAGCCAAGCCTTTGGACTACAATCCCAGTGGTCTTGCCATCATACCACAATGGCTATCTTCCTTGAAGAAGGCAAAAGTATTTAGAGGCAGAGATGAGAATTGTATTTCAGAAACAGAACAAAACATCAAAAACGTAGAGAGGAAAGGGTTTGCAGGAGCTCATCTCAGGGAAGGAACCTGAGGCTTCTGGATGGTTCCAAGTCACACAGATACAGGGTAGAGGGTGGAACCTTGTACATAAAAAGTATTTAATGAATGTCCATAGAATCCCAGGATTTAGAGATGAGAGGAACTCTTTTCAGAGCCAAGATTAAAAACTAAAAAGGTCTTTTGATTCCAAATACAATGTATGTTCTTCATGTGTGAATACACAGAGCAATGGAGGAAACATTGAGCTGGGGGGGGGGGAAAGCAATAGACAAGTATAGCTGAAATATGGGAATTACATGAAATCAGTCTGGGAATTCAGGCTGAGGACAGACCTAAAAATCTATGCTTTTCTTTGGATTTTATTCTAGAGACAAGATGGATCCATTGAAGGTCAAAACTGTACTTAGGAAGATAAACTTCATAGCTTTGTGAAAGCTGGATTGGAGAAGAGACAGGAAGCCAGACCAATTAGTAGCTTACTGTACTTGTCCATGTGAAGGATGATCTGGCCCTGAATTACAGTGGCTGTCACATGAATAAAGAGAAAGTAAGAAACTAGAGAGATGGATGGAATCACAGTTCAGATTTAGAAAAAGGATTCAAGATCAAAAAAGATTAGATTAGTGCCAGAGATTTAAAAGCTGTCGAAGTAAAGATGACAGTTGAATCCTTGGGAGCTAAAAGAAGGTTAAAAATGTAAAGGGCCTAGAAAAAATTCTTATATTCTCAGAGCAAAAGCCACTGAAAAAAGAATGGAGAGAAGGGTGGTAGAAAAATCTGGAGAAGTCAGTGTGATGGAAGTCAAGAGGAAAACATCAGCTATTCACTCCCATCCATCCTACATATATCCAAGCCACTGTCAGACTTGGTGTTTACACCTTTACAGCATCTCTGGTGTATGTCCTTTTATCCCCCCTCACACCACTGCCACTACTCTAGTTCAGGCACTTAACACTTTCCAACTAGACCACTACTCCAGCTTTTTACTTTGTCTCCTTGCCTTAAGTTTCACCACAGTCAAACCATCCACCTCTCACTGGCAAAGGGATTTTATTTTACTAAAGGGAAAGCCTGACAGATTGATGACCCCCTCCCCCAGCAAATTCCAATGTCTCTCTATTACTTTCCAGATTAAAGACAAAATCCTCCATTTGAAATGTAACATTCTTCATGGCCTGGGTCCTTGTAGACTTCTTCCAATTTACTTCCTCAAACTCTACCATCTAGCTATCTTTTCCTTGGTTGTGTTCCTCACACAGGGTATTCCAATTTCTCTCTCTTGTCTCTATAGTGGCTGTCCCCCATGAATGTACTGGAGTGACAAGGCCTCCTTATACTTGAAGTCTCAATATAACACCTTCTGCAGAAGGCCTTTCCTGGTCTCCCTAGCTACCTGTAGTTTCTTCTGAGATTATTTTCCAACTACTCACTATATATCTTATATGTACTCAATTATTTATGTTATCTCTCCATCCCACCCCTCCAAATCTGAGTTCTCTGGAGAAAGAGACTTTTAAAAAAATCTTTCTTTGTATCCCCAGTGGCTGGCATATAGTAAGCACTTAACAAATGCTATCTGACTGACAAGCCAAAGAGATATTCAAAAGAATAAGGCCTGAGAAAAAGTCATTAGATTTAGCATATGTTTTTGTTCAGTTGTTTTTCAGTCATGCCCAATTATTCATGACCCCATTTGATGTTTCCCTGGCAAAGATGCTGGAATGGTTTTCCATTTCCTTCTTTAGTTCGGTCTAAGTGACTTGTACAGGGTCCCAGAGCTTGTAAGTGTCTGATGAGTCTGACTCCAGGCCAGGCATTCTGTCCACTGATATATTTAACTAAAGATTAGACATTGCTTAAAACTTTTGAGATGACAATTTCAGAAAGGTTATGAAGTCAAAAGTCAGGGGTTAAAAAGTGAATGGGGGAGGGTATGGAAGTAGGGGCAGTGAGTACCAGAGCCTGGCAATGAAAGGTAGGAGAGATACAGGATGACAGTGTGAGCAAAGAATTTTTAAGGATGGGGAAACCTGTGCAAATTTGTAGGTAGTATCAAGGAGCCAGTAAAGGAAGGCTGAAGATAAGGGTGGCAGGAAGAGCCTGATTGGTTGGGCTAGCTCTGGGAAAGCAATATCAAAGGTAAAAACAAAGGAAACAGACTGAATAAGAAAGAGAAAAATGAGTTGTGGTGTGGAGAAGAAACAGAAAGTTTTTTGGTGGAGCAAGGCAAGTAGGGTTAAGTGACTTGTCCAGGGTCACATAGTAAGTATTGAGTATGTGAGGTCAGATTGAAACTTGGGTCCTCCTGACTTTGGGGCTGTTGCCTCATCCACTGTGCCATCTGGTGGCCCGTAAACAATTTTTTAACAGTACTAGTAACTTCATTATTTTCCCAAGAATGTGATAAACTTACGTTATAAGCAAAATAGTGAACTAAAGTAAATGTTTTTTCTTAAAAAAAAAACGTTCTTCTAAGTGCAACAATTACAAAATAAATACTTACTGTTATTTGCAACAGTCAGGCAAATAAATGAGCAAAGAGGGCGAATTATCTCAGGTTTTATACAGCTCTGTAGCCATTTATTTGCATGCTGAAAAACTGAACTGCAGATTTTCTGGTTGACATCTAAAATAAATTAAGATCAAATATGATTTATTCTAGAGTGGCTAAAAATTTTCTATTTGAAGTGTGAATTACTTAGTGATTAAACTTTCATTTTTGTTTTTAAGTTTATTTTTAGAACTAAAAATTAAGTTTGGGAAATATTTATGCATATATTATAGAGAGTACTATATTAGACACTGAAAAAAATAGATTAAAGAAGCTATGGTATGTGCCTTCAAGGAGCTTACAGCTTAATAGAAATTTAGAAAGGTTAGAAAGAGAGAAAAAATGCTCCAATAGTAACCTCTAAAATTATCTAAATACTTGAGATCATTACCGTTTTGTGGATTATTTACACATGCACATAAAGCACTGCACACTGAAGACCACAGCTGATAATTCTGCAAAGTGGTTTCATTTGACAGATCCATCTCCGACATGGAAAGAGCTGTTCTGTTAGGGAACAAGCACATCCAGTGATTTCAAATGTATTAAGACTGAAATGTCAGTTATTTGTTAATAAATATCTTATATCTGCTCACCTGAAAAATTGAAGCAGGATACCAACACATCCTGTCTCTCTCACAAGAGTCTGTCCATTCCCTAAAAATGAGCATAAAATGGTTTTGATGACTAAGATTATTCTCTAAGTCTTCAACAATCAAAAATAGAACTTAAGCATTAAGTTCATATCAACATCCTCTCAATCTCTCATAAAATGATCAGTGCTAATTTTATACTGTTGCTATTTATGAGAGGCCAGGATCATAAAATTCAGTCAGAATTATTTTGAAGATAATCTAATCCAACTTTGTCATTTAAAAGCAGGTACCATAGCAGCTAGTTGGTGTGGTGGACAGAGCACCAGCTTTGAAGTCAGGAGAACCTGAGTTCAAATATGGCCTCAGACACTTAACACTTCCTGGCTGTGTAACCCTGGGCAAGTCACTTAACCCCAATTGCCCCAGCAAAATAAATAAACAAACAATTAAATGAAAAAATAAGTAAATGAAATAAAAACATGTCCCAAGAGGTCAAATAAATGATAGATAGCAGAGCTAAGATTTGAACAATGATTTCCCTAGTTTTAAATCCATTATATCACCCATTTACCCTTCTTTGGGTGAGCTCTGTTTTAAGGAAGAAAAGTCTAGAAGCCTATCTGGTAAGAGGAATTAAGCTGAAATTTCATAAAGCAAATACAACAATCCTCAAATTCAATTCTGGGTAAAGCATCTTAAGAAAATATACTCTCTAAGACTATGTTTCCAAAAATGCCTAAACAACTTATCGATTGAAGGGGGAAAATCAATGCCGATCATTTAGTACTAAAGTAGTCACTTAGTAGTAGATGGACAAAACAACTTGTTGATTGACTGATATGTGTGTGTGTGTGGGTGGGTGTATATACAAAGAATCCGAATCATTTCACTTTCCTTAATATTAAAAATACTGAGATTATGTGTTCATAATTTCTCTCTGATAACTTCCCAAAACTATAGAAAAAAAGAACTCTGAGGAATCAAAATTAAAGGGTTGAGAAAAAAATAAAGCTATTAAATTTTAATTTTAAAATGAGGCATTAATGTTTAAAATGTTTTTTACCATAGCAAAAAAAAAGATACTTACTATTATTTGAAACCAGAACTAACATCACATAAACAGACATTCTTTTCAAATTTATATGAGATTCATACTTGGACAGAAACCAAATAATGTCTTCAAAAAATTCTGAAGTGCACAAAGTTTGCTGACAATAAACTGGAATAAAAAAATACAAAATTTAAATTACTTCACTGAAGTAACCATTTATAGAATGAACATAATTAATTATTCGACAAAAGAATCCCAAATATATAATTATTTTCATGAATATACAGATTAGCTATACAGCATAATTTTTAATTGATTAGCAATGATTTAATTGGTAGACCTGAGTGATCCCTATCCAGACAAGTATATTTGAGTCATACTCATGGCTCTACTGCCCCCCAAAAGAATCCATCTTGTTGAAAATTTGGACAAATGAAAACTCAGAATAAAATCAGAAAAAAAAATCAATGTGTTTAAGAAACACAACGCACACAAGAAATTTGCAAGGGAGAATCTCTTAACCTCACATTAGGCAATAAGAATATTAACTACACTGGTATAGTTGTACCAATAATTTGATGACTATTTCCCTACCACTTTTTAAAAGTGACTATCCTTTGGGGCCTTGCTTGCTCATTGTAACATGCAGTAAGAGAAGCATCTTGGTGGAGTGGAAAGGGAGGGGACACCGGCATCAAAAAGGTCCTGAGTTCAAGGCCTATCTTTTATACTTCTATCTGTTCCTGAGTCAGACATCTAACCTCTTCATGACCCAAGGGATTAAGACTATAAACTGCAAAGAGGTGCTGATATGTTAACTGTTGCTCTCTACCCTGGCAAAATCAGAGATGCACTAAACACATTCAACATGCTTTTAAAAATAATTTGGGGATTAAGATACACCCAATTATATCCCTTATAAATTCCAAGGGGAAAGAAAACATGCTTTATTTATCTATCTAGCTTCTCCTTAGCGGCTTAACATAGTGAATGGAACATAGAAGATGCTTAATACATGTTTGATTAGTGGATGAATTCAACACAATTACTAAAATCAGCCACTAGAGGAATTTAAAGCTGGTTGGATATAATGGTATATTACTGCAATGTGAGAACTGTCAAACACGAAAAATGAAACAAAATGTAAAATGATGCAGAGTTAAGAAAGTAGATTCAAAATATATTCTGATTATAACGATATAAATAATACTAAGCAACAACATGCTTAGGAAAACAGAGGAAAAAGATTTGAGAAGGAATGGAAATAAAACATTTTTGTTACCACCTTATACAAGTTAATATACACACTATAAAAAAACAAATTGTAAGCAATTAAAGTTGAAGTTTTATATATGATCTTTTAAAATGTGCATTTGAATTTCTGTAGATAGAAACTAATTTTAGAATAAAAATAAATTTAAAAGGAATGTAGTAGGGGAAAATAAAGCTGGGGAGACAAAATGCTAATTTAGCAAAAATTTCTTGTCAAAAAGTAATTTATCATTATGGTGTGTAAATTCTTATACTGGGCAGTTTTAAATCTTTAATTTTTTTTTTTACTAAATTACTATCAATAGAAAGCCACTTAATGTGAAAACTAAGAAAAATGTAATTTTTAAATATTTGCTGACATTGTAGAAATATATTAGAATGGTTAAATAATGATAAAATAATAAGGTAACATTTTACCATTGCATTCGGCAATTGCTCCTAATGTAAATAAGGCTGCTTCTTTTACCAGGCTGTGAATGCTTGACTTTGCAAGGTTTTTTACAAACATCAAACCACCAATCTCCCGAAAATAAATACTTGCATCACCTAGAGGATTGTAAACAAAATGAAAGAGTAACTACATTTATCTAATGATTCTCTTCAGATAAAATAAACTTTATAATGCTAATAATGACAACATATTATTTGAATATAAAGATTTGTACACTTTTTGTACTCAAATAGCACAATATTAAACAAAAATCCCTAATGGAATGTTAACATTTTCTTACTGTTTTGCTGACAGACTGAATAAATAGTAACCAAAGCTTCTTTTTGTGAAGATGGGTTGTCCATTTGATATTTAAGACATTCTAATAATAAATTCAGATCCGTCTTCATTTCTAAAAGAAAACATATATTTTATAGCTTCTAATTATTTAAGCCAAAAAAGCTTCAATTAATTATTTTTTCTTACATGACTATCCTTTGAAGACAAGAATATAAAATGTAAATACATATTCCTCTTTTAAGAACACAGAAACTTTTATGAACCCACCCAGAAAAACTTAACTGGATGCTCAAAAGATCTTATGAATTCTAGAATACATTGTTCTTAAATATAAATACTTCATTCATTATTTCTTATACAATTCTTTATTATATTGCTCCTTTCCCCTAAGGGGCAGCCAGGTGATACAGAGGATAGAGCACCAGACCTGGAGTCAGAAAGACTCATCTTTCTGAATTTACATCCTGCCTCAGACATTTATTAGCTGTGTAATGCTAGGCAAGTCACTTAAACCTTTTTGCCTCTGTTTTCTCATCTATAAAATGAGCTGGAGAAGGAAATGGCAAACCTTTTCAATATCCTTGCAAAGAAAACATAAAATGGGGTCACAGAGTCAAATAAAACTGAAATGACTGAACAAAAAAATGTTATTAAATTAACACCCATTAAAAAAAACACCAACATGAAAACTAAGAAAAGTAATTCAATTTTAAAATTTTTTCTGGCATGATGGAAATTTTATTAAATAGTTAAATATAATAAAGTAAAACAACATTATAATCTATAGTAGCTTCTAATTTTTCTTTTCTTTTTTTTTGTTGAGGCAACTGGGGCTAAGTCACTTGCCCAGGGTCACACTGCCAGGAAGAATTAAGTGTCTGAGGCCAGATTTGATCTCAGGTCCTCCTGATTTCAAGGCTGGTGCTCTATCTACTATACCAAATAATGCCCCCTTCTAATGTAAATTAAGCTACTTCTTTTATCAGGCTGTAAATGCTTGATGTTTATGAACAAAAAATCACCAATGCTGTATAATATTTAAGTTTTCTCAGAAATATAGAGTCCAGTAATATTTTTAAATTTTAATAGTATTTAATTTTTCCAAATTCATGCAAAAATAGTTTTCAACATTCACCTTTGCAAAAGCTTCTGTTCCAAATTTTTCCCCCTCTTCCCTTCCTCTTTCCCCAAGACATCAAGCAATAAAAAATTTTTAAACATATGTAATTCTTCTAAACATATTTCTATATTTGTCATGCTACACAAGAAAAATCAAATCAAAAGGGAAAAAGATACGAGAAAGGAAAAAAAAAACCAACCAAAAAAACAACAAAAAAAGGTGAAAATACTATTCCAGTTTCTTGCCACTACAAAAAGGGCTGCCACAAGCATTATTGCATATGTGGGCCCCTTTCCCTACTTTAAGATCTCTTTGGATTATAAACCCAGTAGAAACACTGAGTGGAGGCCCATCAATTGGAGAATGGATGAATAAATTGTGGTATATGAATGTTATGGAATATTATTGTTCTAAAAGAAATGATCAGCAGGATGATTTCAGAGAGGCCTGGAGAGATTTGCATGAACTGATGCTAAGTGAAATGAGCAGAATCAGGAGATCACTGTACATGGCAACAAGATTATATGAATTCTGGCTCTTTCCAACAATGAGATGATTGAGGCCAGTTCCAATGACCTTGTGATGAAGAGAGCCATCTATACACAGAAAGAAGACTGTGGGAACTGAATGTTAATCACAATATAGCATTTTCACTCTTTCTGTTGTTGTTTACTTGCATTTTATTTTCCTTCTCAGGTTTTTTTCCCTTCTTGATCCAATTTTTCTTGTGCAAGATAACTGTATAAATATGTATACACATACTGGATTTAACATATATTGGATTACCTGCCATCTAGGGGAGGAGGGAAAGAGGGAGGGGGACGAAGGGGAAATTTTGGAACACAAGGTTTTGCAAGGGTCAATGTCGAAAAATTATCCATGCATATGTTTTTTAAGTAAAAAGCTTTTATTAAAAAAATTGAAAGAAAAAAAAGTTGGAATGGATTTTAGAGATAATCTGTTCTTATGCCCTCTTTTTCAAAAGATACAGAATTGGCTGTTGTGATTCCAGGAATTTAAATAGGTTCTCTAAAAAACCTTGGTCAGATAGAGTAGGATTATATAATCTCTGAAGCCCCTTCTATCTCTAAGACTGCAAAGTAGAACAGCACTGTGCTATACTAGATCGTGACAGATTTGCAGTCACAGAGACTTTGAATTTGAGTTTGAATTCTGTCTCAGACACATCTTCTGTGACCATCAGAAAAACACATCAGAGCCTTTTCATCCATTCATCTGTTAAAGTGAGGATAATTGTGCCTGTAATTCTCACTTTATAATTATTTGTGAAGCTCATATGAGAAAACGAATGGCAAATGTTTCAAACATCTTAAAGTGGTATGTTAGCTATCATAATGTATAATATTAAATTACTTGCCCAAAAGCACATAAGAAGCAATTAGCAGTTGGAATTGAAGCCCAGATACTTTGACTCCAAATTCAGTGCTTTATTTTAAGTGGCAGTAATCAGTGTCAAGTACTTCCCCAAGTCCTGAGGATACAAAAGAAAGGCAAAAACAGAACCTTATCCTAAAGGAGCTTATATATATATACGTATATATATATATATAATTATTATTATTATTTTATTTGCAAAACATATGTATGGGTAATTCTTCAACATTAACCCTTACAAAGCTTTCTGTTACAAATATTTTCCCCCCTACTCCCCACCCCTCCCCTAGATGGCAGGATATCCACTACATGTTAATTATGTTAGAATACTTGACAAATTGAATATATGTATACATATTTCCACACTTATCATTGTTGTACAAGAACAATCGTATCTACAAGAAAGAAAAATCAGAGAAAGGAAACACAATGCAAGCAAACATCAATAGAGAGCATGAAAACGTTATGTTGTGGTCCACATTTCACATCGCTCTCTCTGGGTGTATATGGCTTTTTTCACTGAACAACTAGAACTGGTTTGAGACATTTCATTGTTGCAGAAAGCCATGTCCATCAGAGTTGATCATCATGTAATATTGTTGTTGCCATGTATAATGATCTGGTTCTGCTCATTTCACTCAGCATCAGTTCATGCAAATCTCTCCAGGCCTCTCTGAAATCGAAGGAGCTCATATTTTAATGGAGGAGACAACATGAAAAGAACTAGGGAAATATAAAATCTAAACAGAATAGATGGAGAAGGTGAGCAGCTGAGGGGACCAGGAAAGAGTTCCTGTAGAAGGTGGGATGAGACCTGAAGGAAGCCAGAGGAAAAAAATCGAGGAGAACATGGGGAACTAGCAACACAAAGGCATGAAATAAGAGCTAGAGTGTACTGCTACAGGAAGAGCAAAAAGGCCATTGTAGCTACTAGAGCACAGAATTTATGGAAGGGAATAAAGTATAAGAAAACTGAAAAGCTAGGAGGGTCAGGTTGTGAAAAGCTTCAGGTGACAGATTATTTTCTGTGGAAAGAAAAGAACACATACAAAGGATGTAAAGACCTACTAAGATTTGACAACATGGAGTATTTGAGTTCAGACACTGTATGGTTGGTGACTGAGACAATGGTAATGATAGGAAAATTACATGCCCCTCCACAGTTACAGGGGAGCTAAGAAGAGAGGATGGGGTGGGAGGAATATGAGTTCATAATTGACAGACTGAGTTTATGATGTTTATTAGACATCAAGTTTGAGATGTCTGATAGGCAGTTGTAGATGTGAGACCAGAGATCAGGAGTAAAGCTAAGGCCAGATATAGAGATCTGAGAATCATCTGCATGCAGATAACTGAATTCATAAGAGCTGATAAGCTTTGAGCCAAATAGAATAGAAGAAGAAAAACACACAGGACAGAGGGCTGCTTATGGGTTATCTGGTGCAACTTTTTCACTTTACAGATAAGGAAATGTAGGCCCAGAGAGGTTATAACTTCTCACAGACAAAAAGTGGCAAGCATTAAAATCCAGTATTTTTTCCATTGCAAGTGCTAAATAATTAATTATTTGTTGATTGAATTAACTCTAAAGAGTTAATAAACAAACACATTTAACAAAAGTGTAAACTGTTTCTTACCTTGTGTCTTCTTTATCTCATCTTTTTCCATTTTTTATTTTCTTACACTTCACCTATAAAACAGACATTTTATGAATTCAAATCTATAGGGCTTCACAAAACTGCAAATACAGTAAGAGCTAATTGGTCTTGTTCATCTCTAAATCCTTGATCCCAGTATGATAACTGAGCTGCTTCACTATCCTCCTCTAGGGAAGAAAGGTAGGAATTGCCCCCCCCCCAAAAAAAAAATCCTTCTAATTGGCTTTTTAAAGACCTGTTTCTCTGAGACTAAGTATACTTTCCACTTGTACCACCATAGCATAAATAGAAGGGAAGATGAAGAGAATCATTAAGTATAAGCAGAATTTCTGGCTTTCAATACTCAGATCTATTATACTATTAAAAAAAACCCCAAACCATAGACTATGTAGTGAGCATTATCCTTATTTTATATAGATTTTTTTTTAAATGGGAGTTCGATAAACAAGTCAGTTGTCCTAAAATTCTAATTTTATATGATTAATGCCATTTTTGTAACTAACCTTTCTGTTTTTCAATTTTCACTTTTTTTCAATTTTCAATTTCCTAATTAAAATACTAATAGTAAATGTTTTCATTGAGCTTTTACTGATGAAAAATCAGAAAAGTAATTTTGTAGAGAAATGCTCAGAGGAGAGAACTTTAGCTCCCACAAATACTGAATTGTTCATCCTGAGTGATTTAAAAGGAAATCACTTTCCTTCTCCGGACCTTATATGGTTTATGCAATAAGGAGTCAGTCTAAGGTTTTCTCCCAGTTCTGAATTCTGTGACTGTGCAAGCCCTTTCTAGCCCAGTCAAACAGGAAATTAGTAGTGTCAGTTCCCTTCTTTGATTGTACCTCGTTTTTCTTACTCTTTGTCCTGATATCTCATTCATACAAAGATCATAATTCTCATTTTCCCAGTTTTATCATCCTTAACAAACACAAGCAAGGTTTAACTTGAGAAAACATACACAGGGGGATGATTCCGGGAAGATGGCAGAGTAGGCTGCTAAATTTCAAGCTCTCTAGATTTCCCCCACAAATAGAACAAATTTGTGTCTCAGGGGGAACATAGGTGGTGAGGATCTGAAGAAAGCCCCCCTTTCCCACCCTCCACCGTTCTGGGCCAGAAATTAACCCCTAGGAAGTGCAAACACCTCCAGGCTAGATCCCCAGAAACACCACGTAAGGAGCCCAGGCAGGAGCTGGGTTTGGCCTTGGTAGGAACCACAGAAACTTTTACCTCCCAGACAATATGAGGAGTCTGGGGTCAGAGTCTGGACAGACTGAGGGAACCTCCCCTGATTAGAAACACCAGGCCCAGCTGTGCTGCAGACACAGCCCTGGGTAAGAAGGAACCAGCACCCCAGTGGAGAGGCAGTGGAGCTCTTGGTTTGGGTTCCAACTGAAGGAAAGCTTGAGGCACCATCCTCCCACCCTATGATTAGAGGTACTTACACTAATACTTCTTATTTAAAAAAAAAAAAAAAAAAAAAGAGTAATATGAACTGGTTCCCTGCCCAGAGAGAATTTATAGAACTGAAAAAAGAATTTAAAAATCAAGTGAGAGACACTGAAGAAAAACTAAAGAAAAAATAAAAACCATCCAAGAAAAATAAAAAGATTATGAGAAAGTAACCAACTAGAAAAGAAGATAGAGTCTCAAAAATGAAAATAACTTGGAAATTTAGAATTGTAAAAGATTAAGCCATCGAAGCTACAAGAAACCAAGAAATAACAAAACAGGGGCAGTGGATAGAGCACCAGCCCTGAAGTCAGGAGGACCCCGAGTTCAAATCTGTTCTCAGACACTTAACACTTCCTACCTGTGTGACCCTGGGCAAGTCACTTAACCCCAATTGCCTCAGCAAAAAGCAAAAAAATAAATAAATAAATAAAACAGATTATAAAGAATGAAAAGTCCAAGGCAAGACCAATAAACTCTGGATAGAGAACACCATCTGCATCCAGAAAAAGAACCATGGAGATTGAATGTAAATCAACACATGCTATTCTCACTTCTTTTTTTTTTCTGTTTTTTTTTCCTTTCTCATACTTTTTCCCTTTTATTATGATTTATATGAAATATATCCTTTCTTAACTATAGCCTGCTTGAGGGTGATGGGAGAAATGAAAGGGGGAAAAAGAATAAAATGAAAAAGGTGCACAGCAAAGAACAAAAAAAAAATTTCCAAGTAAATAAAGAAAAGATGGACATTTATCAACATAATTTCTTCTAATATATGTACTTTCTTGAACTGGTAATTTGTTGTTATATATTTTGAATCCTTCCAGATGCTCTGCTGGGTACTTGACAATGTTCTGTTCTGTTTTGTTTTGTATTCCTTTTCTGCTTTTTTTTTTGCCCTTAAAAAAATAAAAATAAATAAAAATAAAAAGAGAAAACATACCCAGAAAAATTAACTAAATAATGATTATTCATGATTTAGCAGTAATGATTCAAAGCCTTATATTTTCTAAAGTATTGAAAGGGTTCAAACTATCCAACTAATCACACTTTTAAAGGGCACTGAAATCTGTGCACTGCCTATTTACCCTCCCCTAAAAAAAAGAACTCTCATCCAAAACTATATAAGTGTAATGTTGAGCAATTTAATTTTCTTAATTTAATTCTTGTCAGTGGCAGCTGGAAACTAAGTTTTGTTTTTTGTTCTTATGGAACAAAATTTTTCTTCAGTAGTAAGAGCACAAAGGATTATAGGGTTTAGTCTCCCAGGGAAAGTAAGTTACTTGCCAGACTCCACCTGTTCTTTTCTTCCAACATGGTTTCAAAAATAATCCCTCAGTCTCCTAAATTAGTGAGAATTCCTAACAATCAAGTGTAGTATTGCCATGAAATTCAACATTTAACAGGGAACCATGTTCCCTAATATTGTTAGAAAAATCTATCTCCACTGTTTATTAAAGCCCAGAGACAACTATTTTTTCCTCAGAAAACTTAGAAAAGAAACTATCTTCCAATGTACAAAAATTAGCACAATTAACATAAGAAATCTATGTTGTAGTTTATAATTTCCCTATTCTCATTTGAGCTTTCAAAGGTTAGGACTGACAGCCCAAATGAGGATAATTATAGAGGGAAAAAAAAATCACTTTTTTCTTCAAACTGCTGTATGTGCTATAGAAGATAAGAAATCTTCAAGTAAAGCAATACTGTTCTTATTTTAAAACTGCATAAAA
Source organism: Myrmecobius fasciatus (assembly GCA_023553655.1). NCBI lineage: Eukaryota > Metazoa > Chordata > Mammalia > Dasyuromorphia > Myrmecobiidae > Myrmecobius > Myrmecobius fasciatus. The sequence continues at coordinate 171,975 of JAJPUD010001884.1, forward strand.
CAAGCTAATCATTAGAAAATATAATTTTTGAACCAATTAACAAGCATTAAGAGCTTATATGTGGGGCAGCTAGGTGGCGCAGTAGATACAGCCTTGAAGTCAGGAGGACCTGAGTTCAAATTTGGTCTCAGACACTTAACATTCCCTGGCTGTGTGATCCTGGGCAAGTCACTTAACCTCAATTGCCTCCCCCCCCAAAAAAAAGAGCTTATATGTACCAAGCTCTATACATAGATGCTAGGAATGCAAAGACAAATATGACAGTTGCTGATTCCATAATCTTCCCATAGTGGCCATTATAAATTTAATCCTATCCTTTCGCTTGGTTTTTTAAAAATATTCCTCCAGTGTTCCCTTTTCCTTTGCAATGTCCAAACAGAAGAGGAATTCACTAGAAATGGTGAGGTGCTCAGATGCTCCTGTTTGTGGATAATATTGTGATAATTGCATCAATCCTAAAATATTACAGGGGCTCAGTGAGGTTCAAAACCATTAAAAAGATATCAGCTTAGCAAGGTACACAGGTAATAATAAATTCATGAAAAATATCTATTGCTCATAGCCCAACAAGTTGTAGGATTGTCGACTCATTGAGTTAGTCTATCAGTACATGTATCATTGACAGGTATTGAAAATTGATAACCTGGACTCAAAACTGAAGAGGAAGCAGGTAGGTTAGATTTTGTTTTGGAAATTCGAAGGTATTTTCAAAAATCACAAACTGCAACCTGACACAAACCTTCATTTTTAAAAACAATAACATTTTCCCTACAATGTGTCTACTTATCAAGGAACACCACCACATTCAAAAATAAATAAAAATTATGGATGACCCAAAGGACAATGGAAAGATATAAAGTGGGCATAAGTAAATGAAGACTAGTACCAAAAAATTATCAGCAATGAAATATACTAGAGGAAAAGAAAGTAGTAAATGAGTCATGCAGAAGGAATAAAAGATAACATGAAAAAACTGAATGTTGCAATGATACCCACAGAATAGATTTAAAAAAACAAACCTAGAAGACCTATACTGAGTTGTGTGGGTCTCTAGAGGGAATTTTTGGAAGTTCATGGACAAAGAATCACACTTTGAAAAGGCATGGATAGATTAAGAGCGGCCTCAATGTAGGGAGTATCTACATCAATGAGATCAGATTCCTTAGTCATGAATCCTTATGATTCTGAAGTCTTCAGATAGATTTTGAGGGTTATAAACTTATATGGGAAAAGAACTACATTTTTATTTTCATTAATCTTTAACTATAACTTACCATTTCCTTCCATTATTAACTTTTAGAAAATTATTCTGACAGCAAGCAAAAAAAAAAAAACTTTAAAAGGTGAAAATACTATGTTGTGATCTATACTCAGAGAGGGAGAAAATTATGGAACACAGGGTTTTGCAAAAGTGAATGGTGAGTTCCAATTGTTCAGTGAAGAAAGCCATATATACCCAGAGAGAGGGATATGAAATGTGGACCACAACATAATATTTTCATGCTCTTTATTGATGTTTGCTTGCATTGGGTTTCCTTTCTCAGATTTTTTTTTCTTGTGGATATGATTTTTCTTGCACAGCAAGATAAGTGTGGAAATATGCATACATATATTTGATTTGTCAAGTATGTTAATATAATTAACATGTAGTGGACTTCCTGCCATCTAAGGGAGGAGAGGGGACTAGGGGGGAAAATTTGTAACAGAAAGCTTTGTAAGGATCAATGTTGAAGAACTACCCATACATATGTTTTGCAAATAAAAAGTTTTAATAATTAAAAAAAGTGAATGGGGAAAACTATCTTTGCATGTATTTTCAAAAATAAAAAGCTATTATGAAAAGGAATGGATGCTCATCAATTGGGGAATGGCTCAATAAGTTGTGGTACATGAAAGTAATGGAATATTATTGTTCTATAAAAAATGATGAACAAGCTGATTTCAGAAACGCCTCTAAAGATTTACATGAACTGACCCTGAGCTATAGAAGCATAACCAGGAATACACTGTACACAATAAGAGCAAGAATGTGCGATGATCAATTATGAAAGGCCTGTTTCTTCTCATTAGGTCAGTGATCCAAAGCAATCCCAATAGACTTGGGACTGAAAATGCCATCTGCATTCAGAAAAAAGAACTAAAGACGTTGAATGTAAATCAATGCATTCTATGTTCACTTCTTTTTTTCTGTTTTGTTTTTTTTTTCTCCCATGGTTTTTGCCTTTTGCTCTGATTATTCTCTCCAAGATAAATCATAAAACAATGTATATTAAAAATAAACTTAAAAAAGAAGAAAATAACAATTCCTGACCATAAACTTCTGATGAAATCAGGTTTAGTACTTAACTCTATAATACATACACCTACATATTGTATATAGTATTTATATTTGTGCATGCATATACACACACACACACACATATATATATATATATAAAATGTAATTTCTTTGAGGGCAACTGTCATATTTGTCTTTGCATTCTTAGCATCTATGTATAGCACTTGGTACATATAAGCTCTTAATGCTTGTCGACTAGTTCAAAAATCATATTTTCTAATGATTAACTTATTTTAATGTAGTTTTACAATAAGAACAATGTTATAATATCTTTATTTGAAGATTTCTTCTTTTCTTTTCATTGTCTATAGAACATACAGCAGTTTGAAGAAAAAAGCGATTTTTCTCCCCCTCTATAATTATCCTCATTTGGGTTGTTAGTATTGTATTAGGGAGTGGGAATGTAAGGAAGAGAGGAGGACCTAACTGGCCTTAGATACTTAACACTTCCTAGCTGTGTGACCCTGGGCAAGTCACTTAACCCCAATTGCTTCAGCCAAAAAAAAAAAAAAAAAGTGAACACTGAAAATTTTCTTTACTTGTAATCATAAAAATAAAATATTACTGAGGAAAAAAAGGGATAATGATGCAATAGCTAATATTTATACAGTCTTTTCAGGTTTACAAAAGCTATTCAACTACTGATTCATGGTATTCTCATCACCACCTCGGTGCTATTTTCATTATTATCATTCCTATTTTGCAAATGAGGAAGCTGAAGGTGAGAGAGGTTATTAGATTGGCCCCGGCCCCATAACTACTATCGAAGCTGAATTTAAAGCTGGATTTTCTTAGCTTTCAAAAAAAAAAAAATAATAAGAAAAGCTTATTTCGAGTACTTCCTGGATTTAAGGTTTCATCTCTGGGGAGCCTGCACTCCCTGTAAAAACACAGAGCCCCCAAGAGTTCGCCTTCCCGCAGACGGCACTTCAGTGCTGGGCTTGGCCAGTGCAGCCACCCTCCCGGTTATTTTGGGTTCGAAGCTCAAGCAGGAGTTTGGTCAGGTGACAGGAAGTCAGGGTTATGGGGAGGGCCTGATGAAAGCCCAGTTGTCCAGACCCCCCATCCTAAGGCCTTCCCTTTATAAAGGACAAGTGGGGCCTCCCTTTCTTCCTCCATAACCCCGGTACCTGCCCCATCTTATAAAAAGGTGGGAGAGGGAACAAACATTTATTAGGCACCTGCGGTGTACCAGACCCTCTTTCTCATTCCATCTGTGGCTTAGTTTAAGCCAGCCCCATCCCCATCTCAGTTTCCCTTTCTCTTATATGGCCTCCATAGACCTGGCTGAGGGATGGGGGTCAGGAGATCAGTTTGCACGTATGGCCTTGACCGGGCCTCAACCTTAGTGAAAGGGACGCGCACGCACGCGCACACACACACACACGGGGGGGGGGGGGAGCAGAACCGACCCTGACCTCAACCTTAGTGAAAAGGGCACAAATACGCACACACAGAAGGGGGGGCGGAACCGATCCTCAGTTTCTCGGGGTACCTCTGTAGAGTCCAAGCCACCATTTCCCGCCGGATTAGGAAAAGGAACTTCCGCCTGGAAGGCGGGATTTCCGGTGCAGCTCAAAATGCTTTGGACGCACGTGTAAAGGAATTCTTTTTTCCCATCCCACCCTGCTCTACCTCAGGTTGTGTCTCCAGCCCTAAGCAAGAAGGCCGAAGTTTAGGCTTCTAAGTGCCTGGAGCAAGTCAGACCCAATTAACCTGGAGCTGGGATGGACTGGGTCAATGGAGGCCCCCAGGGGCTAATTCAATTCAATTAATGTTTATTAAGCATTTTAATGCAACAGCCCTCAAGATTACATTATTTTACATATGCGTGATTTCATTTTATATCCTTTTATGTCATGTTTTGTTATGTACCTAATGTTTATAACAGGATGTAACATACATCCTGTAATATGTAGGTTACAATTTATAGACAAATAAGTATAAAATAGGGTAAACTAAGAAAGAATACTACCATCTGGGTGCTAGGTGTGGGGTCAGTGAAAGCTTCCGTGAAGTGAAGCCTTACATGAGCCTAAGAGGAAGAAAGCAATGATTTATGAAAGAAAGTGAGGAGATGGTAAGTGGGAACATTAAGTTAAGAGGAAAAGTGTTAAGGGGGAAGGAGACCATTTGTGCAAATCCAAGAACAAGGGAAGATCCGCTGGCCGGTTTGGATGGAAAGTAATGAAAGGAACTAAGGTGGAATGAAACTGACAGGAAGATGGGGGCCAGACTGGAAAGGACCTTAAGTGTCTTGGTAAGGAGTTTCTATTTTACCGCAGGGAGAATTCGGTGCTACAGAATGCTTTTGAACAGTAGAGGATCACAGAACTGGAAGGTATTAAAAGCATGTAGTCCAACCCATTCATTTTTCACATGAGGAAGTCAAGACTGGTGAGGGGGAATGACTTGAACAAATATAAGTATTACATACATTAAGCCTGATGTCAAGTCCTCCAAGCCCCCTAACAATTGGCATCCTCTAGGTTTCCTGCCTCTTCTCTTCTCCCATACTATTTCACTTGGGGATCTCATAAGCACCCATGTTTTCCAATTATCATCTCTATATGACGGCTGTTAGATCTACTGCTCCATCCCTAATTTCTCTCCCAACTTTATCTCAAATCTCTGCTTATGAGACATCTCAAACTGTGTCATATCTTATCATATGTAAAACTGAATTCATAATCCTTCCCTCAAACCTCCCCCCTCTTCCTAATTCCTTTATTACTATCAAGAGTACCACCCAGGCTTGAAACCTAGATAGTTGCTGTCTAGGGGAGGAGATAGAGTCAAAGGTGGGAGAAAAAATTTGAACACAAGGTTTTGCAAAGGTGAATGTTGAAAACTATTTTTGCATATATTTTCTCTTCTTTACGAAAGCTTTTTGTTTTTCAAAACATGTGTGGACAATTCTTCAGCATTATTCCTTGCAAAAACTTGTGTTGCAATTTCTGCCCCTTCCCTCCATCCCCTCCTCTAGATGGCAAGTAGTCCAATACATGTTAAACATGGTAGAAATATATGTTAAATCCAATATATGCATACATATTTGTACAATTATCGTGCCGCACAAGAAAAATCCAAACCATTTTTTTTTAAAAAAGAGAGAAGCAAAATAAAATGCAAGCAAACAACAGAGTGAAAATTTTGCATTTTTTTAAAAAAAGCTATTATACAAAAAAAGAAATACTAGACTATTACAGTATAAATATATTAAGGACCTACTATATACACTGTTCTCAAAGCTTCAAGAAAGCTATAAGGCCAATATCAGTGTTACAGGATTTCAGTTGTCATATATGCTAAACTGTAGGCTATATAGGGAATGTGCCACTTCAACCTATTCTCATTCCAAATTGTAAGGTAATTCAAGACATCTTTGGATAATATTAATTACTGAAATTATAGCCTTTTTCATTAGTCAGCTAGCTCTGAATTTCTACTTCATTTTACTAAATGTTACTTAACAAATTTGGCTAACATGACAGGAAAAGATAATGATGAATGTTGGAGGGATTGTGAGAAAACTGGGACACTAATACATTGTTGGTGAAATTGTGAACTGATCCAACCATTCTGAAGAGCAATTTGGATCTATTCCCAAAGGGCTATCAAACTGTACATACTCATATCCCAAAGAGATTTTAAAGTAGGGAAAGGGACCCACATGTGCAAAAATGTTTGTGGCAGCCCTTTTTGTAATGGCAAGGCACTGGAAACTGAGTGGATGTCCATCAGTTGGAGAAAGGCTGAATAAATTATGGTATATGAACATAATGCAATATTATTATTCTGTAAGAAACAACCAGCAGGATCATTTCAGTGAGGCCTGGAGAGATTTACATGAACTGATGTTAAGTGCAAGGAGACAAACCAGGAGATCATTGTACATGGAAACATCAATATTATATGACAATCAATTTTGACGGACATGACTCTTCAACAATGAGATGACTGAGGCCAGTTCTAATGATCTTGTGATGAAAAGAGCCATCTACACCCAGAAAGAGGACGAACTGAATGTGAACCATAACGTAGCATTTTCACCTTTTGTTCTTGTTTGCTTGCATTTTGTTCTTATTTTTTCCCTTTTTCATCTGATTTTTCTTGTGTAGCATGATAATTGTATAAATATGCATACATATATTAGAATTAACATTTTTAACATGTTTAAAATATATTGGATTACTTACTATCTAGGGTAGGAGATGGAGGGAAGGGAGTGGAAATTTGGAACACAAGGTTTTGCAAGAATTAATGTTTTGGGTTTTTTTTTGCTTTTTGCTGAGGTAATTGGGATTAAGTGACTTGCCCAGGGACACACAGCTAGGAAGTGTCTGAGGCCAGATTTGAACTCCAGTCCTCCTGACTTTAGGGCTGCTACTCTATTCACTGCACCACCTAGCTGCCCCTGCAAGGATTAATGTTGAAAAATTATGCATACATATGTTTTGAAAATAAAAAGCTTTAATAAAAACAATATATCACCAACATAAAAAAGATGTTTTTCCTCATAATTATCTGTGTGTGTGTGTGTGTGTGTGTGTACACACACACACACACACACACACACACACACACACACACACACACATATATGAAAGCTCCTAACATCTAGGTTTAAATAAAAACAACTAGCCCTTATCAGGGCTTCAAGATTTGCAAGACTCAATTTCTATTGAAATTTTCTTTTTTACACTACTTACATTTCTTCTTATATCACTCCTTCCCAGAGAGATCTCTCTTACATTTAAAAAAGGATTAAAAAAAAGTTTCACCAAAAAAAAAATGTAAAGTTGCGGGATACAAAATAAATCCACATAAATCATCAGCATTTTTATATATTACCAATAAAGTTCAGCAGCAAGAGATACAAAAAGAAATTCCATTCAAAATAACTATTGATAGTATAAAATATTTGGGAATTTATCTGCCAAGGGAAAGTCAGGAACTATATGAACTAAACTACAAAACACTTTCCACACAAATCAAATCAGACCTAGTCAATTGGAAAAATTTTAAATGCTCATGGGTAGGCTGAGCAAATATAATAAAAATGACTACTACCCAAACTAATTTACTTATTTAGTGCCATACCAATCAAACTCCCAAGAAATTATCTTACAGATCTAGAAAAAATAGTAGCAAAATTCATTTGGAAGAACAAAAGGTCAAGAGTTTCAAGAGAATTAATGAAATAAAAGGCTAATGATGGTGGACTTGCTGTACCAGATCTAAAACTATATTACAAAGCAGTGGTCATCAAAACCATTTGGTACTGGCTAAGAAATAGAGTAGTCGATCAGTGGAATAGGATAGAATCACAAGATAAACTAGGCAATAACTATAGCAATTTAGTCTTTGATAAACCCAAAGACCCCAGCTTCTGGGATAAGTACTCACTATTTGACAAAAACTGCTGGGAAAATTGGAAACTAGTGTGGAAGAAATTAGGGCTTGACCCACATCTAACACCACATACCAAGATAAGATCTAAATGGGTTCATGATCTGGATATAAAGAGTGATACTATAAGTAAATTAGAGGAACGTAATATAGTTTACCTCTCAGACCTATGGAGACGGAATAAATTCATGTCCAAAGAAGAACTGGAACTCTTAATTGAAAACCAGATAGATAACTTTGACTATATTAAGTGAAAAAGTTTTTGTACAAACAAAACCAATACAGTCAAGATTAGGAGGG